>JAVHLU010002776.1:0-15609 GCA_036785755.1 Colletotrichum ledebouriae
TTTATTTATTTTTTAAGACTCTCCTTTATAATATTATAAAGAGTCTCGAGGGGATAATTAGGATAAGATAGGATAGACTTAGCTATATAACTTTTAGAAAACTCCCTTAGTATATAGACCTATTATAAGAAGACTATAGAGTAGAGCGTAGAAGAGAGGAGTATAGCAGATAGAAAGATATTATTATTATTACTATTAGTACCTTAATAACCCTATACCTCGTTTTTTAGTAATTTCTTAGCGAATTTACGCCCGATTTAGATAATCTCTTTTAATTAGATCTGCGAATTATTCTATATATCTTTTAAGCCTACTCTTACTATTCTTACCTATTTATAGGTAGAGCTATATTATTTATTATCTTTCTAGTTCCCTTCGGTTCTAGCCCTTTCTAGTATATTAGTAGGCTATAATAGCAATAGGGGCGCTTATTTATTAATAAGACACCTTACCCTTATAATAGTATTACTTACTATATTAAGTAAGCACCTTCTATCTAACGAGCCTAAGAGCTCGCTTAAAATATACTAAAGGTAGCGCTTATTAAATAGGGGTATTTACTCTACCTCTATACCTCTACTAGGGGGAGGAGGGCTAGGAGGGGGCTCTAAACTACCCTTACTAGTACCCTCCTCTTTATCTATCTCCTTAGGGATTATAATAATAATAAGGTTAGTAATATTCTAATATATAGTTATAATAATAAAGGGATTATAACTTACTAGGAGCTATCCTCTTAGATTACTTAGGAGGGTAACCCTAGGGCTTCTTAAGCTATAAACCCTTACCCTTAGAGCTACCCCCCGCAGGTCGCTTCTACTTCTTTCTACTTACTATATAATATATTAGTATATTATATATTAATAATAAAAAGGAATAATATATATATAACCTTATTATTACTCTCTAGGGGAGGAGGGCGCGCCTCTCTACCCCTAGCTTTACTCTTACTTTTAGTAGCGCGCGCCTTCTTAAGAGCTATAGCCTAACTAGTCTTCTTTTTAAGAGGTATCTATAAATATATTAGTGTATTATAATAGCTTTAAGATTATTATATATTATAAGCGTATATACGCGCGCGCGTATAATAAGGTTATTAATAGAACTAAAGTTAGGTATATATATAGTTATTATATTATATATAGGGAAGAGTTAAGAAAGTAAGAGGGTAGCTAGGTTATTTTATTTAGAATTAATATAATAGCAGCCGCCCTACCTAAGCTAATAAGAGATAATAGATTCTACTACTATTAGTAAGAGTTAGTAAATAAAGGGTATTATAATAATAATAGTAATAGTTATAAAGGTAGAAAACTATAACTATTTATACTTTACCTATACCTAATATAAATAACTTTACTTTATTATCTCTTTTATAAATAGGCTTATTAATAGGTTATTTATTAATATATTACTTTATATTTAAGTATTTTAAGGGATACCGCGTAGTTAGGCGCTTTTCTAGCCGTAGCTATATCTAGGGGGGTATATTATAATACCTTTAGTATTACCCGTTCCTAGTATAGTATATAACTAACATTAGCTCTAGAGCGACCTTTTTCTAGGGGTTATTCCTCCGACCGTGGTTATAAGCAACTACGTTATAGCTACTCTCGTTATAATAGATTAAGCTCTTTAGTAACTATAAATATGGCCCTATAGGACGTTTCTTAACATCGTCTCTTTTGAGGGAAGTCCGTTCACCCGGGAAATCTGGTTTGACTTGTGCCCTCAAGAGGTAGAAACTCCTTCGGTGATTCCTCGTCCGAAGTTCCGACGTCTCACATCATGTCAACCAACCTAGAATGAGTTCAGCCCTTTCCAAATCAGGGAACGACATCAGGAAGGGAAATCCAATGTCCGAAAAGCTTTAGATGATGCAATGTGATATTGTTCAAATGAACATTAAAGACTGGTTGGCGATTGATTGTATTCAAAAGTATCAGTTTGAAATATTGGTGTTTATCATGAAGGTTTGTAGGATTTTGCTCTGAGTTGGTGCTATGGTCTGGACATAGCCATCCACCGCTTACTTCCACGTGCACGATGTCAGTCCACTATAGGAAGAAGCACAGATCAACTCTGTGATGCATGGAACTAAATAAGATGCTGTGCCTAAACCCTTCGTTCTTGAAAATCTAGACAGCATGTAAGAGGTGATGTGGTGTTCGTACATATCATGAGGCTAATAATGTCAATCTGGTGACTTCACCGTCAACGCGAAAGCGAAGCGGTGTGTGATTACGAATTGTAAATCTTCAAAAACTAACGAATCCCGTTGCATCATCTCAATAGCTGACCTTTTCATATTCTTAGGGACTTTCTAAGTCATGTTGTGAGTGGAAAAGCCAAACGTTGCTAGTAACTAGAGATGTGAGTCATTAAATAACTTTGCCCTCAAAAAACTGGTTCATCGGGCAGTGTTCTAAATCCATACTCCTCAACCGGCACTGCATTTGCTGGAGGACCTCCAAATCTCGCAACGAATTTCACCAGTCCTGACCAGGTAAGGGCAAACACGAGGAAGTTCAATACCCAAACACCCCATGCCGTTTTCGGATGAAGTAGGTGCGGCATGCCTGGTGCTAAACGTTGAGCCCGATCGACGGTAGGGCGCATCTTCCTCTCATACTTTTCGAAGGCAGTTTGCAGATCGTTGGGAGACTGCATAATGGTGCCAGCCAAGTTGTATGCCCCAGTCAGCGCCAGAGTTGTTCCCATGCCAGACAAGGGACAGGCGCAGTACCCGGCATCTCCCAAGAGGACGACTCTGCCTTTGCTCCATTTGTCCATTTTGATTTGGCTGATAGTGTCGTAGTAGAAGTCATCAGTCGCCATCATTTCCTTAACAATGCGGTCCGTCTCCCATCCAAGACCTTCAAAATATTTCTTCAGGATTGCCTTTTGAGCTGTAGTACTGCCACCTTTTCTCTCTGCAACAGTCCGAAGCCTCTCGTCCTGTTCGTTGACAATGGCCATGAACACGGTAGTCCGATCCTCGAGTCCCGATGGCCGGATCATGATTCCCCGGCGTCCTGCGGCGTGGAACCACCGCCTCCATTCCGAGTCCGTGGGGCCGCGCGGCATGCTGAAGAAGCCACCGTACATGCCGAGCTTTTTAACTCTGTCTATCTCTCCCTCCTCGCCCCAGGCCAAGTTCCGAGTCCGACTCTGCAGACCGTCAGCCCCAACAACAATGTCGAATGCACGCCTTTCACCGCCTTTCGAGAGGTGGACGTGGACCTTGTCACCATCCTGCTCTAGCTCGTCCAAGGAATCGCCAAAGATGTACTCAATCCCTGCGCCGCCTTGGCTTTGCACTTCTTTGCTCACTTGTTGGCTCCGCCTGTACAACAAATCGGCCATGCGACCTCTAAGGATCTCAATGTCGCTCGTCGGCGTTTGAATTTTGCCGCTCTTATCGGCACCAAAGCTGCCCCAGACTCGATCATGCTCGTCCACGAAACGCACGCCTTCTTCGCCGGTCGTAGCGGCACGAATCGCAGCCTCCAGTCCGAGCTTGCGGATGATGGTCACGCCTGCACCTCGAACATCGATGTTCTGGCCGTGAGGGCGGAATACGGGAGCTCTCTCTAAGATTGTAATGCGAGGTTTCTCCGATGCCGGTGAGGAAGTGAGCAGAAGAAAAGTAGCAAGGGTAGGACCGGCGATACTGCAGCCCACGATGAGGATGTTCAGGGGCGCCATTTTGTTCTATTAGAGGTAGTCTTGGGAGGGTAATGTCTCAAAAAGTCAATACGAGCGGGTAACGAAGGCTCTCGATCCCAAATGATATGTATCGCGGCTGATCGACTGATCATGAGAACTGAAACTTCGAATATCTGTGCGATCGGAATCTCTTAAAGATTCTCTTAGAGAAAATGCAATGCGCCATGAATCGATTCCTTTGAGCCCGGCATTTTCTGCCGTATGCTGTGCTTACTCGGCTTGAATCTTACGCCACTGGTCCCCCCCAGAGAAAGCTGGAATGTACCCGAAAACCGGGACATACCTGTAAAGTTGAATGGTACAAGAATTGATTGAGTACCTAGCATAGGGATGATGCAGCGACTGACACTGAGACAACAGCCACTGTTCTCATTTTCATTTGCGGATTTAGAATGAAGTTGGACGGTCAAATCCCCTACTTAAGCGAATGCGTGACATCAGGCAACCTTGATGGCAATCTCAATCACACAGCCTTGTTGACGCATCGCTTTGTAAAGGACTTGGTCGACGGGCGGCTTGATGTCCGAGACTCCCGAACATCAAACCTCGAACTGCAGAACCTCGTCAGCATGCTTTATGTCTGCCTGGGTCTCGTGGGATTCGTACTAGTCTTTACGCCGAAAATTAGATCGGGTACCAGGTAGTGCTTTTCGGAACCGGACAAGAAGCCAGTCGCCGAGACTAAGCCATCCTACCGGAGTGCACAGAGTGATTCAGCAATGGTCGTGGCTCCTACGACGTCGACAACGTGATCGGCGCCACGCCCGCCCGTGACCTCGGGAGCAAGTTTGCTCCAATTGGGGTTGTTTTCATAGTTTAAGACGTGCGAAGCACCATGTTTGCGCAGAAGATGAAGTTTCTAGAAAGCGACCGTCACTGCACCAACTGCGGCAGCAATTTACACTACGTCAGCACCTGTATGCGTCTATTGACTCTCTGTGATTTGATAACTCACCTGGAGCGCCGTAATTCTCGTGCCTCATGTGCCTTGAATAACTAGAAAGTCTCCCTTCGTGGACCACCAAACAGAGCATTCCAAGCAGTGACGTATAGCCCACCAAGAGATACAGCTTCTTCAAAGGCCAAGTTGGAGGGCATAGGAGCAAGTTCATCTTCCTCAAAATCGGCAAACTGTTGCAACATAACATCCATGACTCCTAACCGCCACTGATTTTCTTATTGAAAGCCACCGCTGTTTTGCCGGCTTTCCAGGTCGAGCTGATTACATTGATGACTTTGTCGTCAGGCTTCCATCATGACGACGTGGAGTTTACTTCGACCATAACACCAGCACCATCGCTTACTGAAACAAGTCCATCGATATGAGTACATATATGTATCGGAAATCCGAAGTTGAGATCAACAGGTCGCGATAGTTGACGATTACTGCGCGGATACGGGAAAGGATTTGACCTTTGGGTTTGGACCTCGGAATCTCCTCAGGAGAAAGACTTTTCTAGGCCCCTCCCGCAGCGTATGGGCCTTGAACACGTTTCAAAATTTTCCATGCGAAACGGCGTTGGTGTCACGAGCCAGGAATATCGCGGGGAAAGGGGCTTAGCGGACTACGTTAGGGAAGTCCATAGGAGTTAGGAGATATAGGGAGGCACTAGGTAGCCCTAGATAAGTCTCCTAGCCCTTATATAATAAGTTAGAGGGCTAGAGAAGAATATCTATCCTTAGTTATACCTAGCTATACTAACTCTCTTACTCTATATTATATTAATATATAATATATTCTTCTCTCTTACTTATAGTAATAAGGATATAGATTATTAGAGTAATATTAAGTTCGGAATTACGCCGCAGCCCCTTCGCAGAAAGACTATAATAAATTCACCTAGTTCGCGGGTATAATTTAGGATATACTATATAGGTATTTTAATCTATACCCTCTACTAGTTAAGGAAAATAATATAAGAACCCTATATATTCCTACTACTTATAAGTAAACCTTTATATAAAGTTAGATACGCGCCACACTAGGGCTAATTATATTAGAGCTAAATAGGCTACTAAGGCTCTTATAGCCTAGAAACGCCCTTACTAAACAAACCTTCTAGTAAGGTATTATAAAAGCTACTATATAAGATAACTCCTTGCGAGGGGTTAGACCTAAGTTTATTTAATAAGAGGTCGCTATAGTACTATTTATTTAAGCTAAAGAGGAAAAGGGGAAGTTTTCCTCTCTAGTAGAGATTTTATTAGTTTATAGGGAATAACTAGGTAAGCCTTAAGTAAGCCCTAGGTAGCTCCTTAAGGTAGTAAACCTAAGTAGAAGCCTAAGTAGGCTTAACTTAGGCGTAGCTTATAATACTATCCCCCCTCCTAACTAGTCCCCCCCTAGGTATAGGCTAGGTTACTATTATTATCTATAACTAGCCTATATAAAGCTTTATACCTATCTATTATAGTAGTCTCTATAATAGCCTCTATAAGCTCCTAGGTAGGCTCTATACACCCTTCCTACTTGACTAGGACCTCGCGCCTCTACCCTCGCCTAACTACCTTCTATTATACTATATATATCTCCTTATATACTACTTAAATTCGCTATTATTAGCTATAATTAGTAGTAGCTAGGGGTCTATTTTTATTTATATAAGTAAGGGGTCCTCTAGTACTCTCTAGAGGAGGTTTACATAGAACCTTAGGTAGATATTATTAGGTATATCTAACTTAATAATATATAGGCTTAGGACTCTAACTATAGTATACTTATAGTATAATTATAATAGCTTCTTACTAGGCCTAGGGCTCTTATAGTTAGCTATTAAAAGCTAAACCTTATTACCTACTTAGTACTCCTCTATAAGTATCCTATACTAATTTGCATTCTCCTTGCTATATTATTAAGTAGCTATAATACTTACTTAGATAAAGTCTACTACCTCCTATAGCCTTATTACTAGAAGAGTAGCTATTATATCTCTAGAGGGGGCCTCCTCTACTATATTATTTATTATAAGTATAGGGTTAGTATAGTACCTATATTTAAGAAGAATAGTAAGAGCCTAGTTATATTATTAACCCTATTATAAAGCGCTAGCTAGGTAATAAGTAGGAGCTACCCCTAGTTATCCTATACCTAGGTTATAAATACCTATAGGATAGCTTATATCTCCTAGTTCTATTTCTTAATCTTACTATTAGTTTATAAGTAATATATAATACTTAATAGCCTCCTTATATTAGTAAGGTAGTAGAATTTAGCCTAGAAGTAGCTTATTTAGTTAGACCCTTAATTACTAATAATACTATATAGGAACCTATAGAACTAGAAGTAGGAGGTAAGGAACTAGTAGGTATAAGTATCTACTTCTATAATACCTATCTCCTCTAGTATTACTAACTTACCTAGCTTATTTACTATAACTTATAAGTATTAGCTAGTATTATCCTTTATAAGTAGTAAGTTTATAATAAAGTCTATTAAGAGGTCTAAGTATAACTAAGTAGGTATTAATAAGGGTTTTAGGAAGCCTCTCTTAGCTTACCTCTAGATATATATCCCTCTATAGATATTATAGTTCCTTATAAATCTCTATACTATTTATAATTATCTTAGCTAATAGAACTACTAGGTTATTATTTCTAGCGTATTATTATAGCTTAGGTAAGTAGTTATACTTAAGTTATGGCCTCTGGCCACTGCATAGTGATTTTACCTGCTTAAGTGCAATAGACCTTCTAACTCCGCGCCTCCTAATAATATATAGCCTTTAGTTACGTGATCCTCTCCTAACTATAGCTATACTTATACGTGCCTGTTAATAGCCTCACGATCTTCAACTTCATATCGATAATAACGTAGTTTTTAATTATTCAATAGACTACGAAACTATCGACTTTTCCTCTCGCGTACTACCCGCGCCACTAATACTACCTCTATTACCGCTTCGTCCGCTAGAAGTTATTACTATCTTTAGTGAGTAGCGTCCTATATATTAGCTATTTTAGACTTTATTAATTTATATAGTTAAAGCAGTCCTCTTATTCAATCGGGTTAGCTAACGCCTTCGCAGCTATGCTGTTATTAGCAACGCTCTCTCTATATTATTAGCGCAAGCTATACTTACTAACGTTCGCCTAGGCCGCCTAGGCTACCTCTACCTTAGTAATATA
Source organism: Colletotrichum ledebouriae (assembly GCA_036785755.1). Lineage (NCBI taxonomy): Eukaryota > Fungi > Ascomycota > Sordariomycetes > Glomerellales > Glomerellaceae > Colletotrichum > Colletotrichum ledebouriae. The sequence continues at coordinate 7,855 of JAVHLU010002776.1, forward strand.
GAGGACCTGCTCGAAGAAGGGCTACTCTATAGGGTATATAATAACCTACTAAACTTCTACTACTAAGTTTACTTACTTAGCTCTAATACTATTATACCTTATAGAGTCCCCTATAGGGGTATTAAAGTAAGCCTTCTTAAGGGCTATACTAATAATACGCTCTCGATATATAGTAGAGTAGTTAATAAAGAAGCGGGTTTTATTAATTATATTAAGGCTAAACTCTCTAGCGATCCCCTCTATGTTATTTATATTAAAGGGCGTGCCTCGCTTAGGCTTAGTATATTTATATATAGGGTCTAGTACTAATATAATTAAGGATTTATTATAGGTTAGATAAGGATAAGGATAAGGGAGAGGTATAAAGCCCTGCTTATAGTAGTAGAGCTTCTTATACTTCTAGCTATAAGAACCTCTTAGGAAAGACCTCTCTAGTTAAGGAGTTACCTCTTATATAGTAGTATTTACCTTTAGTACCTTACTAGAAGGTCGACCTTTTAGGTTAAGGAGTTATCTTATATAGTAGCTTTGCTACGAGAGCCTTAGTAGCCCGTTTAGCTCTGATATAATTAGCCCTAGTGCGGCGCGCGTCTAACTTTATATAGTAATATTTAGAGGGTTTACTTACGAGTAGTAGGAATATATAGGGTTCCTATATTATTTTCCTTAACTAGTAGAGGGTATAGGTCAAAATACCTATATAGTATTTCCCGAATTATACCTGCGAACTAGGTGAATTTGTTATAGTCTTTTTGCGAAGGGGCTACGGCGTAATTCCGAGCTTAATACTTAAGTTATAGCTCTATTAAATAATCTTTATATAGAGCTCCCCTAGTAAGTTATTATTATCCTCCCTACTAAGTACCTATAGCCTCCCCCTAAATATTAGTCTCCCCTAACTATTAATATTATACTTATTAATTTAAAGCTTAGCTTTTATATCTAGTAGGAAGCTCTAAAGCTATTAAGTAACTATATAATATATAACCTTATATATTATATCCTTTTTTATAGTTTCTAGCTATAGTACTTATAGTTTAGGGTTATTATTAAAGATTATAATATCTAGGAAATTAATATAACCCTTCTAACTTCTCCTTACTAGGGGGCTAACTATAAGGTCCCTATAGGGGTAAGCGTAGTTTAGTATTAGCTATAAGACCCTCCCCTACTTCTACTCGTTATCCTACCCTTATAGTATATCCTACTCTCTCTAAGAGAGGGTATTAGGGGCTACTACTTACTTATTAAAATAGTATTTAATAGTAAAATTATATTAAGATAGCTTCTCTACTTATTAGCTCTAGCGTTTTATAAGGCGCTACTTCTTTATAAAGTATTTAAGCCCCTAGTAATTAGTTAGTATAATAAAAGTAGTTATATTATATAGCTCTACCCTCTATAAATATAGGTAAGAAAGGACTACTAGGAGCTCCTTATTATAAATAGGGTAGTTATATTCTATAGGTAAGAGCTTTTATAAGTAGAATACTATAGGATATTAGATACCCTCTAGGTTAACTTATAAGAGTACCCCTCTTAGTATAAATCCTAAATAATTAATTTCTATAATAATCTTATCTTCTAGACTAAACTAGTAAAATACTAGCTAGGTATTAAAAAGCTACTTAAGCTATAAGAAGGCTTATTCTTAATTATCTCCCTATTAGAATATTATATTCTTTCTAATAAGTAGTATAAGTAGTTTAATAATATCCCTATATTTTAATATAAATATATTATAATAGTTTATAAACCCTAGGAAGCTCTAGACCCCCTTTAGGGAGGTAGGGGGTAACTACTTAGTAATCGCTTAGAGTTTCTTAGGGTTATAGGAGAGACCCTCTCCTATTATTATAATAAACCTAATATACTTAACCCTCTTAACTAAGAACTTATACTTTATAAAGTTAAGGTTTAAGCTTATATCTACTAGCCTCTAGAGGACCTCTTATACTTTTCTCTTATAGTCTTCCCTCGTTTTATTAGAATAAATTAATATATTATTTATATAAGTAGTAATAAAGTTATTATAGAAGTCCTATAGGGTACTATTAATATCTTACTAGAAGCTAGTAAGGGTACTAATTATACTAAATAAGTAAATTACCTACTTAAATAACCTATACTAGGTATAGAATATAGTTCTCTCCTAGTACTCCTCTACTACCCTTAACTTATAAAAGGCTATTACTATATCTAGCTTAGTATACTACTTAGCTATACTTACCTAGCGTAGCGTCTTAGAGATTAATAAAAAGGGGTAGTAATCTTTCTTAGTAATTATATTAAGGGCCCTATAGTTAATATAGAAGTAAATTCCCCTACCTAGCTTCTTTATAAAGAGTATTAGTACCCTAGTAAGTAAGCTACTAGCTTTAATAAACCCCTTATCTAAGAGGTCTTATAGGGTTTTTTTTAATACTAGTAGCTCTTCTCTTAATATATTATAGAGGGGGCCCTAGGGGAGTAGTAGCTCCCTCCTATTTAGTCCTAATATAAGGTTAATCTAGTAATTTACTCCTAGTTACCTAGGGGGTAGTAAGTAAGCCTTACTAAGGTTAAATAGGTTAGGAAACTCCCTTAAGACCTAGCTTAGTAAATAGTATTATTAATCCTCTTTTAGTTTTAAGTTTAAGGCTTTCTTAATATTAGCTAAGCTAATAGCTTATATTAATATCTCTATAATACTCTCCTAGTACTTACTCTATTATCTCGCTAGGTATTAGTAAATTATAGAGAATAAGGGTATATTAAGAAACCTTATAGCCCTTATTTCCTTTATAAGAGGTATTTCTTCTTAGTCCTTTAGATATAGCCTAACTTATCCCCTCCTATAGTATACTTAGTAAGCTATAGTATTATAAATAACCTAGCTCTACTCTATCTAGGGGCGCCTTAAGAGAATATGAAGGTCTAGGCTATTAACTATATATATAAAGATACGCTAAGTATAACTACTTATTTCTAAGTTAAATATTACTATACCTAGCGCGTTACTTAGTGTAAGAATAGGTATATAGGTAGCAAAAGGGGCGGTAAAACAGCCTGAATAATAGATATTAATAGGCTGAGTAATATGGTGATGAAAGCTGATAAATTTAAGCATAAGGAGGTATTTTTCCTGGAATTAATTGATGGTATTAATGATATTATTATTGATGATGTTGTTGATGATGTTGTTGATGATGTTGTTGTTATTTCTAAGTTACAAATCCTACCCTCATGAAGTGAGGGGTAAGATATTCTAAAACATAACTACAAAGCAGTAGCTTATTAAGCAGAAATCGCGCTCGGATCACTATGTGGTCTGTGCGTAACTTCTATATATTTATAGCTATAAAGCTAAGGATTATACATATATATATATATATAAGGTTATTGCTATTATTAGAATTTATATAGATTTTTAAAGTATTTATTCCATAAAGGAAATACTTTTATAGTTATTATTTTATGTTTTATAGTTATTCAAGTATTATTAAAGAGATATTATATAGGTATATAACTATATATACTATAGTTATTTATTAAGGTTTTTATAAACCTTATAGGATTATTATAGAATTCTTAAGATATACCTTCGGTATTCTTACACTTAGTAATAATCTACTAAGTATATACCCTCTTATAAGTTAGTATCTCTTCTTAATATATAGAAAGTAGAGGTATTAAGCTAGGGAAAGGTTAATTATTATATAAGTATTACTCCTAATATCTACTAGGGTATAAGCTAGATATCCTCTATTAACTCTAATTTAAATAATAATAAGCTTATTATTAGCTAGCTATTCCTATTTATATTCTTCCTAACTTAATATCTCCTTTTTAATAAGCTCTAGGGCTTAATTTCGCTCTAGAGTTAGTTTTTTCCTAACTCCTTATCTTCTTTTAAGGAGTTAGTTACTACTTAGTAGTTATTTATAACCTTATAATATACTAGTTCTTCTTTTAACGTCTTTATTTTTATAACCCTAAGTAGCTAGTTCTCTTTATTAGAGTAGCGCTAAGTAATATAACCTCTAGCTTTATAAATATAATAAGTCTAGGGGTCTCTTATACCTTTTTAAGGCTATTAATATTATACTAGGGAGGTACCTAAGGAGGACCTAGAGTTTTAGTAACTATAGCGCCTTACCCCTTTAACTTATAAGATATATATAGCTCTAGTTATATAGGTATCCCTTTTAATATCTTTAGTAATAAGTCTCTAGTAAGTTACTAGGTAGTTACTAATAACCTTCTAGCGCTCTACTTTCTATATAATACTCTAAACCTTTAAAAGCTAGCTATTATAATTAGTTAGTAGGTTAATAATAATTAGCTAGTCCCTTAGCTTAGGGGTAAGAGAGGCCTCTAGAAATAAGATCTAGACTTAACTAAGCTAGTTTATACTACTTATATTAGCTAGTATTTATTTAAATCTTAGTAGGAAGGTTACTAGGGATTCGTTCTCTTTCTACTAGAGGATTTATAGTTAGGCTATAGCTTATAACTAGATATTTAGGTCCTTATATATCTAATCTAGGTAGGCTATAAAGTCCTTAAGGTTATATTTTCCCCCGCTCCCCCTAGCTCTATAGAAAGTAGAGACTACTTATTAAGCTATAGTATCTAAATAGGAGTTAATAAAGTATTATACCTCTATATCTATAGTATAGTATGCCCTATTTATAGCAATCTTATACCTTATTTATTATACCTAGGTAATATATTCCTTTTACTTACCTAAAAACTTCAGGGGTAAGGGTAATAACTTCTAGCATATTATACTAAGTATTACTAATACCTTACTAGTAATATTTATAGGGGTTTATATAGCTATATACTAGCTATTCCCTTACTTAACCTCTTATAACTATTACTAGAAGGACTCTATTACTACTACTAAATTAGCTTATAATAGCTTATCTTAAGTTTTAGCTATATTATTATTAACTATCTTACTAACTAATAAGGATTAGCGCTTAACTAATTATTATTATTATAGTAATAAGCTTAAATATATAAGGGGTTAGACCTAAGTTTATTAATAGGAGGTTATTATAATACTATTTATTTAAGCTAAAGAGGAAAAGGAGAAGTTTTCCTCTCTAGTAGAGATTTCGCTAGTTTATAAGGAATAACTAGGTAGGCCCTAGGTAGGCCCTAGGTAACTCCTTAAGGCGGTGGACCTAGGCAGAAGCCTAGGTAGGCTTAACCTAGGCGTAGCTTATAACACTCCTTAACCTAAAAGGTTAACCTTCTAGTAAGGTATTATAAACGCTATTATATAAGAAGTAACTCCTTAACTAAAGAGGTCTTTCTTAAGAGGTTCTTATAGCTAGAAATATAAGAAGCTTTATTACTATAAGCAAGGCTTTATATCTCTTCTTCTTCCTTATCCTTATTCCTTAACTATATTAATACTAAACCCTATATATAAATTTACTAAGCTTATATAAGGTATGCCCTTTAATATTAATAATATATAAGAGCTTACTAGAGAGTTTAGTTATAATATAATTAATAAAACCCGCTCTTTCTTTAATTACTCTATTATATATAAAAAATATAATATTAATATCGCCCTTAAGAGGGCTCTTATTAATACCCCTAGAGGGGATACTTATTATTTTATTATACCTAAGTAAGTAGACTTAGTAGTAGAAGCTAGGTAAGTTATTATATACCCTATAGAGTAGCCCTTCTTTAAGCAGGTCTTCCGCACTATTAAGGTAGAGGTAGCCTAGGCCCCTTAGGGCTTAAATATTAGTAAGTGCGGCTTGCGCTATCTACTTTAATATAGAGAGAGCGTTACTAATAATATATAGTAAAGATAGTAATAAATAGCGGGCGAAGTAGTAATAGAGACAGTATTTAATAGCAGCGTGGGTAGTATATAAGAGGAAAAGTCGATAGTTTTATAGTCTATTAAATAATTAAAAACTATATTATTATTAATATAAAGTTAAAGATTATAAGGCTATCTAGTATAACGGGCACGTATAAGTACGGCTATAGTTAGGAAAGGTAGTTAGTAAGATCACGTAACCGAAGGCTATATATTGTTAGAAGGCGCGGAGTTAGAAGGTCTATTGCACTTGAGTAGGTAAAATCACTATGCAGTGGCCAGAGGCCACTTATTAGAGTAATATAATATATAATAATATAATACTTACTTATAGGTTTACTAGGGAGATAAATATAATATTACTATTAAGATCCCTTATTAACTAAGAGTAATTAAATAGCTAAATATGAAATAAGATATTTATTAAATAGAATAGTAATAAGGGTACTAATAGGGGACTAGGTAATTAATTAATAGAGGCTAAATTAGATTAGCTTATTAAACAAAAAGAGAAGAAAGAGTAGCTAAAGTATAAATAAGAATATCTTAAAGCCTTAAGGGCTAGCTAACTATTAACCCTAGTAAGTAACCTTATTACTTACTAACTAGTTATTAGTAATAAATTAAAAAGTACTAATTAGAGCTTTAGGGAAAGTACTTCTTAATACCTAAGTATAAAGGGGGTACCTAGACTAACTTTAATTAATTTATATTTAATTTTAATATACAATTTAAATAAATAAGATTATATTAGACCTTTAAAAAGTATTATTTATTACTAAATACTTAGAGGGATTAGTAGTAAAGGAATAAACCTTATACCTCTCTATTAACTATAGTAATAAGGTAAAAGATATTACTTAGGTAATAATAAAGGACTAGTTAACTAATAATATAGCTAATATAGGGTCTAGGACCCTTAGTATATAAACCTAGCTTAGGTAGGCTTATTAGTAACTAGGATAATTATACTAGAGCTTTATTAATTACTATAAAGGGATTAAGGTAAAAAGCCCCTATTAATAACTAGAGGAGATCTAGGTAGCTAATATAGTAGCTAGGCTAGACCCTAAGCTCTAGTATTATATTATAGTAAATAGATTACTAAAGTTATAGCTTAACCTTAATACTAGGGCTAGAAATACTAAACTTATAATTAATATCTAAATATATAATATATTAATAAGGGACTAAGAGGCTAATAATAAGGGATAACAACTAGAGAGCTAAACTATTAATTAGGAGGGATAAACCGAGGCCCTAAAGAGATAGACCTATAGGGATTATAATAATACTAATAACTACTAAGAGGATACTAAGGACCTACTATAGGATACTAGGAAGGAAAATATATATTATAGTTATAAGAGGAAAAGCTATATTATACTAAGGTACTTATATTATAAGAAGTATAGCTACTGCTACTATAGAGGAAACCCCTATTTTAATAAATAACTAGAGGATGACTAAGTAGTAATATATATAATTTAATAAGATAGTAATTAGCTAAGTTATATTAAAATAATAATATAAGTCTAACTTATAAATAGCTAGAAAACTAGTATTATACTTATTGATTATAGAGTAGATAAGAATATTATAAAATAGAGGATTATAGCTAATATTTAACTAGAAGCTAATAAGTTAGAACCTGTTAAGGGAATATAAGTATCTAAGGGACCTAATTATAATATATAAAAGTTAGTTACTTAAATAATTAATAATATAAGTATCTAATAAATAGCTTTATATAACTTTAGAATTAATAATAATAATAGATATAATACTATCCTAGTATAAGAGTATAGCTATAGGCCTAAACTAGGAAGGGCTAGAATGCTAAAACGTAGGTATGCGTAGTTATATTAAACTATTACTTAACCTTCTAAGTCTCTAGCTTATAGAGTTTTCTTAAGGGTATA
>JAVHLU010002777.1:0-15608 GCA_036785755.1 Colletotrichum ledebouriae
GCTATAAGAACCTCTTAGGAAAGACCTCTTTAGTTAAGGAGTTACCTCTTATATAGTAATATTTATAATACCTTACTAGAAGGTCGACCTTTTAGGTTAAGGAGTTATCTTATATAGTAGCTTTTACTTTTAATACTTTACTAGAAGGTTAACCTTTTAGGTTAAGGAGTTATCTTATATAATAGCTTTTATAGCACCTTACTAGAAGGTTTAGCGAGGGTATTTCTAGGCTATAAGAGCCTTAATAGCCTGTTTAGCTCTAATATAATTAGCCCTAGTATAGCGCGTATCTAACTTTATATAGTAATATTTAGAGGGTTTACTTATAAGTAGTAGGAATATATAGGGTTCCTATATTATTTTCTTTAACTAGTAGAGGGTATAGGTTAAAATACCTATATAATATTTCCCGAATTATGCCTGCGAACTAGGTGAATTTATTATAGTCTTTTTGCAAAGGGGCTGCGGCGTAATTCCGAGCTTAATAAAAACCTAGAAAATAGAGGAGCGGGCGCTAAACCTAGAGTAGGGTAAATCTATTATTTATAGCTAAAGAGGCGCCTTATTACTACTAATTATTATTAAATTAGTATATTAAATACTATTATAACCTAGCTATAGCCTCTAGCCACTACATAGTGATTTTACCTGCTTAAGTACAATAGACCTTCTAACTCCACGCCTCCTAATAATATATAGCCTTTAGTTACGTGATCCTTTCCTAACTATAGCTATACTTATATATACCCTATTAGATAGCTTCACGATCTTTAACTTTATGTTAATAATAACGTGGTTTTTAATTATTTAAACTATAAAACTATTAACTTTTTCTCTTATATACTACCCGCGCTACTATTAAATACCGCCTCTATTACTACTTCGTCTACTAGAACTATGCTATTATTAGTAACGCTCTCTCTATTAGTTAGTGCAAGCTATACTTACTAACCCCTAAGGGGCCTAGGCTACCTCTACCTTAATAATATAAAGGACCTATTTAAAGAAGGGCTACTCTATAGGGTATATAATAACCTACCTAGCTTCTATTACTAAGTCTACTTATTTAATTATTATATAATAATAAGTATCCCCTCTAGGGGTATTAATAAGAGCCCTCTTAAGGGTTATATTAATAATATACTTTCTATATATAATAGAGTAGTTAAAGAAAGAGCGGGTTTTATTAATTATATTAATACTAAACTCTCTAGTAAGCTCTTATATATTATTAGTATTAAAGAGTATACTTTATATAAGCTTAGCGTTTTTATATATAAGGTCTAGTATTAATATAATTAAGAGATAAGGATAAGGAAGAGGGAGAGGTATAAGGCCCTACTTATAGTAATAGAGCTTCTTATACTTCTAGCTATAAGAACCTCTTAGGAAAGATCTCTTTAGTTAAGAAGTTATCTCTTATATAGTAGTATTTACCTTACTAGAAGGTTAACCTTTTAGGTTAAGGAGTTATCTTATATAATAGCTTTTATAATATTTTTAATACCTTACTAGAAGGTTAACCTTTTAGGTTAAGGAGTTATCTTATATAGTAGCTTTTACCTTACTAGAAGGTTTAGCGAGAGCGTTATTATAAGAGCCTTAGTAGCCTATTTAGCTCTAATATAATTAGCCCTAGTATAATATATATCTAACTTTATAATATTTAGAGGGTTTACTTATAAATAGTAGGAATATATAAGGTTCCTATATTATTTTCCTTAACTAGTAGAAAGTATAAGTTAAAATACTTATATAATATTTCCTAAATTATACCTATAAACTAGGTAAATTTATTATAGTCTTTTTATAAAGGGGCTGCGGCGTAATTCCGAACTTAATAACCTAGCTATTAATTATAAAAGGGAAGATATCTAATACCTTAGAAGCCTCTCCTCTCTAGCGATTTAATTCTCCTAAGATCCCCCTTATTACTATAAAGCCTTAAGTAAAGGAGCTTATAATATAAGGGTATAGGGAATAAAAGGAAAGGTAAGTAACGCCTTAAGCTATTTAATTACTATTTAAATAACTTTATAATACTATAAGGATCATAATAGAGGATAATAATAAAGAGATAATCCCTAGGATATTATAAATACTCTTAACTTCGCTCTTATAAGTATTATTATTAAGGGTACTAAGCTAACCTCTTAAATAGCTTACTAACTAATAAACTTAAGGATAAAAAGAAAGTATTATAAGGGATTATTATAAGTAATACTAGGTATATATATATATATATAAGTATATAGGAATATTTAAGATAATTAAATAAAGTATTAAATAACTTTAAATATACTAGATTTAAGTAGTTTAATATTAATTAGTAAAGTTAGCTAGTTATATTATATTATATTAAAACTAAAGGGGCGTGTTAAACTAACCTCCTCGGTATATATAATAAAGTATAATATATATATAAAAGTAGCGTGAAATCCGGCTTAAATTAAGTAATATCTACTTTAGCTAGTTTTAAGTAGAAATTCTGCTTATATCTATATATAGAGATTTTAGGATAGTTATATATTAATTTTTAGTTACTTTTGCACCCTATACCGTATGATTCGACAGGAGCCTAGGGCTTACCTTGGGTAGGTATAGTACCAGACAGGCAGGCACCTTCAGCCAGGTCTGTCGAGGGAGGTACCTTCCAGGTTATCTTGCGCATACCAAAACTCTGAAGAAGGCCGGAAGTGAGACCCTTCCTGACTAAGCAATCACCCACGCCACGTTGCTGAACCGCCCAACCCGACTACCTACCTTACATGTACATCTCCTCAAACCCAAAGTAGATTATTTCGTCCTTCTTTTTCTTCACCCCCTTCATTCGGGTAATACCTTCAGACGACGCCGCCTTGAATATCGTATTACCTGCCTGACAGCAGCATTTCTTGAATAATTCTGCTCGCTTTGCAGAGGATCGATCATCGGCTCAACTCCCTTCACTACTCCCCCACATCACTTTCGCAAGCTTCGCCATCATCTGCGTGGAAGAGACGCCATTCTACCACGCCGTCCTTGTCCTCGTCCGGACTCGTTTCCAATCATAACAAAGCACGCACGGCACCAATTGCTTTACCAACCAGCCCAAGACTAGGAGGAGCGATTCGGCACAATAGTAGAAAGTGGCCCCCAACGAACCGACTCGCATCCACCACTCCTCATTCCCACTCGCCCCAAGATATATCGCAGTCTTGGGCCTCCATCAAATATCGCTCAGTCTTCTGCAGACAAGACATGTGTTAAGCAAGTCACTCATTCCATCCCGACCGACTCCTTTGAGGTCAGGCAGGTTTCTGCAGGAGCTTTGGGCAACGAATACGTACCATACGATTCTCTCTTTACACCGTCGGAGCTCTGCCACGCGGGGGAAAAAAAGAGAACAGGCCTCTGCCTTCTTGAACGAACCCAAAAGACACGAAAATCCTCATCTGACCAAGCAGCGACCCTTGTAAGCTCCTCAGATTTCGCGCCTATTCGAGTCGTTTGTACACTCTAAAGTGTTGTTGAGGCCACACTCAATTCCCTTCGGATTGAGTTGGCTTTATCTTGCGACCATTCGAAATCTCGAAACAGCGCTGGTCCCTCCTTGCCCGGGCCGACCCCCCTTCCATCAGACAAAGACACGACACCATTCACTTAAGCACCGGCATCGTTTCATCTGCCACCTGCCAACTTTCTACGCCGCCATTCGACTTCACCTTCTCGCCGCCATTCGACTTCACCTTCTTGCCGCCATTGCGCGACATCATTCTTTTGCTGTAACTCACCCGTTTGTCGACAATGCTTAACAACATGTCTGGCAGTCACATCGCGGGAAACCGCAACAGCACCCCGGAGGCAAACACGACGTCGTCTCTCCGACCCCCCTCTTCTAGGGCTGTTCCCGCCAACAGCCACTTGAGGGCCTCCGCCGACATGGCTGCCCTCCAGAACTCGTCCCCGTCGAGCCGCATCCGGCCGTCCTCCGATTTCTACGGCCAGTCTCAACAAGGCCAAGGTCATGGCAACCCCGAGACTGATCCCCAGGACAAGATCGCGCAGCAGTGGATAGCCGACATCGACCAGTATGAGACGACGCTGGAGGAGATGGCCGCTGCCACCCTCGATCAGGACTTCAAGGACGAGTTGAGCGCTATTGAGCAATGGTTTCGGGTTCTCAGCGAGGCCGAGCGTACTGCCGCCCTTTATGCCCTGCTGCAACAGACTACTCAGGTGCAGATTCGCTTCTTCATCCAGGTTCTGCAGCAGATGGGCAAGAATCATCCCATGTCTGGGGTGCTGTCTCCTGCCAACTTCGACAAAGGTAAGCTACTGACCCGAATAACTGTTTTCCTGTTCAATTGACCTCACACTAATTTTTTTCCCAAGACCCCATGTCCAACCGCCTCAGCGATGCTATGAACAAGTTGAACGTGGACTCTGCTAGAAACTCTATGGCTCGTCCTGCGAGCACTGCGACCGGCAAGCGTCAGTCTGGTCTTGACCCCTCGACCATCAACGCCATGTTCCCCGACGCTGCCGCGGCCATCGCCACTGAGAAGGCAAAATTCACGCAACAGAATGGCGCCCCGCCCTCTTCGAACCGCAATAGCGCCGTCGGCGACCGCCAATCCCTTGCAGCCCCAACGATTTCTGCTCCTGGTGACAACCACGACTCGAACGGACAGAACCAGGGATCACCTTGGACTGGAGGCGATCAGTCTGCCCAGGGAGGCAAGTCCGCCGGTGGACAACCACCGATGGGTCAATTCCAGGCACCCCCGAGATCCCCTCGTCCTCAGATTTCGGGCAACCAGAACATCCAGAACACAACTTTGACGACGAGCGACAAGCCTGCTGATCTCCCACTTCTTTCCCCTTACAACCCCAGTGGTGGAAACTGGGCTTCCATGGTCAACACCCCGCTCGTTGCCAATTTCAACCCTCAACAGAGCGGCAATCAGGCGGACATGGTGGCCAATGCCACTGCCATGAAATTAGCAGCCCTTTCGACGGTCAACAATCGGTTCGCCCTCGATGACGTTCGCAAGTACCGGCGCGCCCGCTCAAATGACGCACCGGGTGCTACGGGACAACAGGGAATGCCTCCGAACGCCCAGGGTGTCAACGTCCCGGGAGCCAACGTTGTCATGATCAATGAGCATGGGCAAGTGCTCAGCCGTGAACAAATGCTCGCTCTGCAAGCTCAGAACATTGGCTTTGGCCAGCACCGATCTCGTCCCAGCTCCCCTGGTATCGCAATGCAACCAGGCTTTGGCGGGCCCATGGCATTCGCCTCTCCTCAGAACAATGGATTTCTCAGCGCGTACGATGGCTCTTCGCCTCTTCTCAACAACGGTATCCCTCAGGTAAACGTTGGCCAGCTGGGAGTGGGTGGCCATGAAGGATACCTGTCAGACCATTCTGACATGAATCGCGGCCGCTCTCCCCGAGGTCGTCGTGGCAGCTCCAAGCCACCCGAAGATCCTACCGACCCTACCTTGTTGCAGGACATCCCATCCTGGCTGCGCAGTCTTCGTCTGCACAAGTACACAGAAAACCTAAAGGATATGAAGTGGCATGAGCTGATTGAGTTGGACGACAAAGCTCTGGAAGACCGCGGTGTCAACGCCTTGGGAGCTCGACGTAAAATGCTAAAGGTTTTTGACCAGGTGAAGGGTAAGCACTCACATTTGGACTGCAGAGGTATCGAGACTGACACACGATGAACAGAGGCCAAGGCGGAAGGCAAGATCGGTTAGGAGAAATTTTTTGAGCGACGCTTTGGAAGATGCCCGCCACGAGGCAAATCAAACCCCGACCGCTTGTTGTACTGGTAACAGAAAATGCGTAATCCGGAGAGGTTGTTGGGTATAGACAGCAACTTGCAGGGGAGACGACACCGCGGACTGGAGGATGGACGTGGCACGGCAGTCGGAATGAAGGAGATCCGATGGATTTTTGTTTTAGCAGCTCTTCTGTGATTCTGCAAATATATAAGATATCACTCCGATCCCAGCGGTGTGCAATCGAGTGGCCTTATGCTACTCCCAGCACCGCTACCAAGATACTGGCGATAGTCATTGCTTCTTATTCTGGATGTCTACCTACTTGACCACGCAATGAGACCTCAGTGTTACACAACTTACTTGAGCAATCGTCTGAATTGGGGACCAACCAGTGTACGTTGAGAACACGGATTTGTGCCGGACGGGATGCGTGCTCGCCGCTCCGGAGCACGGTCAATGAACACGGTAGGGTGGGGCAGCACCTTGGTTAGATACCTACCTTACCTTAGCTTCATCACTACCTCAAGTCGAAAGCTGCCCGTGCGCCTCTCTCTCGCCTCGAGTCTGCTTCTTCAGTAACCCACCTACTTCGGGATCCGTCCTCACTTCAACAGTGAACACCTCAAGTTGGCGCCCGTCGCCGGCCATTTCCCTCTTCTTTACAACAGTACTCCGTTTATTCGACGTGCGCATTGAAAATTTTGCTGTGCAAGTCGAAACCCAGTGACGGACACTTGATGCCTTCGTGGAAATTCCTGCCATCACACACAGCCTAGCATCGGAGTCAATTGTCGCTGTAGTTTGACGCAGCATTCTTGCGCCAAAAATAAAACCATACAGTTCGAGCACCGGCAAAACCGACAACTGGCGGCGCGGACTACACGGCCTAACCATCAACAAGGCACGAAGGGAACCCCGTCAATGAATCCCGCAAGTCTTCAAATTCATTCTCCCTCGCCGCAGTCGAATTCGTAGCCGGCAACTCGGGCCTCTTATTTCCCATCAAATCGATGGGCCAATACCCAGCGTCCATCATGGATCTGTTTCAGGGTGGCCCAGAGGCTGCGAACCTCCAGGGCGAACCTAGGCCTAATGGCAATGAGGATGACGATGTTGTCTCCGACGCTGACTCTGATGAGATGGAGCTTCGTGGAGATATCGCAAAGTTCGACCAGTCGGTTCGAGAATTCCTTTCGTCTCACCAAGCAGGCAGCGCCATCGACGATATTGAGGTCGGCCTCAGAAGAGCAGCGCCAGCCGGTAAACCTAGGCCTCCCCTACGCAGCAACATTCGTGGCCCTCGACAGGCTGCTGAACCACGAGGCGACATCAAACTTCGTCTGGCCGGTGTCAACCAGGCCTTCATGGTTGGAGACTACGATCGCGCGAGAAGTCTTGTATTCGAGATCATCAGAATCAATGCCGAGACTCATCAAGCATGGACTGTTCTGGCTTCCATTTTCCGCGAGGAAGGTCTCAATGACCAAGCTCTGATGGCCATGGTTATTGCTGCACACTTGCGCCCTAAAGACGGTCCCGGTTGGATGAGCTGCGCCTCTTTTGCCATGAGCCTGGCCGAAGAAGGACAGGAAAATGCTCTCAAAACTGCGCTCATGTGTTACTCTTCTGCCGTTAAAGCTCAACCCACGAATCTGGATGCTAGACTAGGAAGGGCCGAAGCCAGTCACCGCCAGGGTTTTCTGTCGCAAGCAATCAGCGAGCTTTCGTATGTGCGAGAACGCCACCGTTTGGACATCGATGTCATCCGGAAGTTAGCAGAGGCGTGCGCCGAATCAGGTGGCCTTGAAGAAGTACGGAAAGCCGTGGAGGCCTACCAGGAGTATTTCACCCACGCCCTCACGGAAGACCGAGACGCGGAGAAGGAATTGCTTTGGGCTGATGTCGGCATCTTCGTGGAGTTATTCGCTTGCGCTGGTGACTACGTCAATGCCATCTCACAACTCAAATCGCTTTCTCGATGGATGCTTGGGCGTCAGAGCGACAAAATTTGGGACGAATGCGTTGATGACCGAGAGTGGGATAAGGATCATACCCGTCGCGTCCAAGTATCCTCTTTTGATCCGTCTTCCTTCGGATTATACACATATGGGTTGGGCCTGCCACTCGATTTCAGGGCCCGTCTCGCCCTATACCGATTGAGAATTCGGGATGAGGAAGAATCCAACGTAAGCCCCTCGTCAAGTTCTCGGTTGGGAATTTCAGTTCCCGGCGACTAACACCGTCAGTTGCACTTGCAATGGCTAGACCCCACAGAGTCTACAACGGCCACTGCGGTCGAGGGCTTTCTCTACCTTATCAGGGATCTCGCCGACGAGCTCTTCTCTGTCCAACGTATCCCCGAGGCCCTCGACTACTATGAACTTCTGCGAAATTCCGCGTATGGTCAAGATTCTGAGTTGCTAGTACAGCTTGGTCGCTGCTACTTGGCCAGATCCGACACGGAACCCGACATGGCTGCTGCGGAAGATTGCTTCTTTGTGGCAATTCAATTGAACGAAGAAAGCATTGACGCTCGTGTCGAGCTGGCTAGAATCTACCAAAAGCACAGAGAAGATGAGGAGGCTGATGTCCTCACTATGGAGGCCCTGGCTCTCAAAGCTAACGAGGGTGGCGAAGACCAACTTGGAGACGGCAGCGGACGGGTCCGACGCAAGCGGGATCCTAAAACCAAAGCAACCAAAAGCAGCGTTGTTCGGCCCAGATATCGTACCAGGAAGTTGGTTGCCCCAGACCAGCGTCTTCAGGAGGAGCGTGCTCGGGCCGACGAGCTGACGAGGCGCTACGGCATTGTACGCCAGTTGAAGAGAGACATTCAGGCTGGCGATCATTCGCTGATCCCAACGTGGATGACTGCTGCTGAAGAGCTTGTCAATGACTTCAGATCCTTTAGAAGGTTCTACCCTTGGGACAAGTATCTCAAATATCTCGGCGCTGCCAATGATGTTGTGTTTAGCGCGTCGTCTAGGATGCAGCCAGGTCTCTCAGAGCTAGCGGAAAGACTCTCAAAGAGTGAGCAATACCCCTGTACCTTTGAACCATACGTCTGCCAAAGTTTGCTTCTTTGCTTGCTTACTAACCTTACTAACCATGCAAAATCTTAGATGTAGCTACAGCTGTCGCGGACGACAAGAGGAACAGGTTTGCTTACGAAGATGATGGCTACCAAGGAATCCCTTTTGGCGAGTGGTTGGAGCTATTCCTCGACTATGCAATTAGTTTGGCACTCGCCAATCGCGGGGAAGAAGCGTATCAGGTTTGTGAGGCTGCCAGAGACTCCATCGTATTTGTCAACTCCAAGGACTACATGTTCTTGATCCACGTGGCGTGGGCTGGTAAGCTCCATTCTTCTTGAGAATTATCGACAAACATGACTGACTTACTGCTAGCGTGTGCCATTTATCTGGCCGACGAGGAGATGTGCGTAGCTGTCGCGAGGTTCTTCATGAAAGTGCGCCAGCTGGATTCAGATTCATATCGCATGTTTGCGGCGTTATGCAGACTGTGCCAGTCTCCGGCATCATGGTATAATTCAGGGCCCGCCCAGAAGTATATTCTACGGCAGATCAAGACTATCGATACCTCGCATCTATCACTCAGCCAACCGGACAGATATCAGGAACCCATGTATCCTGAGCCAGCAGGCCATTCCGATACTAAGCAGCTTGACATCTGTCTTCTGATGCTCTACGGGCACATTCTATTCACATCGACTAGTTACACCTTCGCTCTCAGTAAGTGCTGTACTACCTACGCATCGCCCGATGATGCGAGTTCTCGGAAGATGATTTCAGCTGACTTGTGCGTGTGTGCAGACTACTTTCTTCGAGCGCGAACGCTGGATCCTCACAATCCCATGATTAGCCTCAGTGTGGGCCTCGGATACATTCATCATGCACTCAAGCGCCAAGCTGATAACCGGCAATACCTCATCATGCAAGGTTTTGCGTGTGTGTTCGAGTTCTGTCATTCGAAGCTTGCTGGGACGTCGGACGAAAGACGGGAGGCATTTTTCGGTGTTGCGAGGACATTTCACATGCTCGGACTCCATCACCTCGCTCTGGAGTGGTATAGGAAGGTCATTGGCCCAGAAGAGTCGGGGCTTGATATACAGCAGCAAGACGCGGCAAGCCGAGATGTGATCTTGAGCGCTGCCTACAACGAGTACGCGCTGTTCATCAGTAGTGGAAGCGTAGAAGAGCTCGAGCGGGCCGTGCTTCCTCGGTTGATCCTATAAGACTACATTAAAGATAGGACACGATGCCAACGACGGCACCTAGGTTGTCAACAAGGCGTTGTTGACCTCCACTACGTTCAGTGGTGGGATGAGCGCCAAAACGCTTTTTCTCAACGGGGCACCAGGAATAAATAAGCTTGAATCGATTGAATTGATTGACAGTCTTCGCTCCAAGCCTACGTACCTTACCTTCAAGTGAGGTTATCGAAATCGTGAAACGGTTTGATTACCTAGTTAGGTCACCTCAGTTACAGCAATCTAGGTGCTTTACCTACTTGTGTATGCTAGACCGGAAGTCCTCAGGCGTAATGGTTTGCGTTGCCCTCGGATTGCATTCTGCAAGTCTGTTGTCAGCTAGGTTCGACCTATACGCCTAGTCGAGATTTCGACGGGTGGCATTGCAAAACAAAGAAGAAGCCGGACACTTACGCCCAAGCAAGAGTTTGGCCGAGGGCTTCTGTAACTCTCAGTATGCCAGTGTGACGACTCAAATCGGAAAGGTCGGTCGCGTATTGGCCAACAAGCCAGTACAAGAACTGCTGGAACGCCTGGCCTCCAAATTGCCAAATGAGGACCAGGGCGTAGCTCTTACCAAACACGCCCTGGAAGCAATTTATGAAGATTCTCTGGTTATCCAGCAGCATCGCAACGAGGAAGAAGCTGAAGATTCCGGCAAAGTAAGTGAAGAAACTTGAGAAAGCTCTCAAGCGGACGGTGAAACAGGTTGCCAGCCACGTGCTCATGAAACCATTATAAAAGTAGCTAATAAAGAAGGTCGGAAGCAAAAGCAGGATCCTCCCGTTAACGAACAACTCTCCGACAGCCTTGAACTCAGCACCCCAGCTATAAGCCATGATCATGCTGATCTTTGTCCCATCTCACCGCCACACCTTGCTCGGAGGCGGCAGACATAGGGCAATAGGCAAGCCGAGACACATGATGACGATGAAGACTATGTACGTTGACAAGGAGACGGATCCAGTGGTTTTCCTATTAGCGTTCAGCCCCAGGACGATAGCACCTCCAACAATAGGCCCTGCCGCCTTGACTGTTTGCCAGATCACAAGGTAGAAAGCACAATCTCCGGCGACAGGTATCCGATAATAATAGCGGCTTCGGCCGCCCAGAAGAAACCCGACGAGATCCCGCAGAGGGCGCTGCCAAACAGCATAAACCACGAGTTGGCACTAACATCGTTCGTGTACAAGCCGTCGTACAGGGGGTAGCCGATGGCGCCGAGGGCGAGTCCGTATGGTAAGCCAATGCGATTATTGATGCCTCCCGCAGCCACGCAGACCACGGCGAATAACCCGTATACAAGTGCGTTAGCGACAGAGACAGCGGACCTTATGATGACAACCAGCTTCGTGATCGAGCAGACAGGAAGGAGGGAGGTTCCGGGGTTGAACTTACGGCTCGGCAGCCCCACCAGCTCCCAGGCCGCCCAAAGCATCCCACATACCGGGCGCCGTAACGAGACGCCACACGCGACTAGGATCTAGAACGGCACGGACCGGAAGAACGGCTTCGGCCCGGCACTCGGGCTCGGCGACCGGTCGGCGGTTGGAGGCTCCAGATCCCGCTCGGCGGCCTGAGGGTGATGATCCACGGCGTTTGACATTGTGATTTTTGTGATCTAATGTACACTGATCAAACCGAGCATGTCGAAAGAGCACAAAGAGGGATGAAACGGGCAGTTCCAACACGCCGGATCGAAGGGGATGCGGCTCTAATGTCATGCAGCCAGACCGACGTATCTTTTGAGGGGCCGATGATCCATGGAGATATTTTTCAACGGCTATCATGTCTTATTGTGGGTTGATTGCGCCATCGGGTCTATGTATAACAGAAACATGGAAATACCGGGGCCGGTACCTCAACACCAGCGAGCCTGCTTCATTGACGACGCACGCAGCTCGGCTCGGACGGATTATTGAAGAAAGTGGACTTCTTGAAGCTGACACTAGATGGATGGAAAACCCGAGTTATTGCTAATTCCTCAACTGGCGCTCTCGAATGGCAACGTTTCGTTTTCAATCTGAATCTCAAGCTAGTGTACCAAGCGCCTAATGTGGACTTTAGCAACGGCATGTTTCACTACTGACCCTAGAAGGAAGGTTTTCGTCCCGCGAAAAAGATGGACCATGTTTATAGTGGCTTGCTCTCCATAATTCTGACCGCCCAGCTGAAGTGGTTAGTCACCTGGAGTGAACTGAAAGAAACTTTGGCCCGTCGAAGTACAGGCAAGCGTATTGTTCAAGATTCCGATTACAAAACATTGGCTCTTCCCAGTTGATATTGACGAGAGCTGAAGCCGTCGCAACTGATGGGAAGAAAAGTATTGATTGTGCGGATTCCACATTGTCCCCAATCATGGCGAACAAGGATCCATCAGAAGTCGTCAATGAACAGTCGGGCTGGATTCTGAAGAATTGAGCATTGACGGGATTGGGGCTGAATAGAACTCGGTAACTCGACCTGAAGGCAGACTGTGACTGGGCATAATTGCCATCGATAGCAAGGAATCCTCTGCCAGAGGCCTGTAAAGCGTATTGGCCAATGACCGTGGCGCATGGGCCGATGGCAGCAGGTGCTGAGCTCGTTGATGTTGTTCCGTTCGTACCCTAGTTACCTGGTGTCTTGTTAGAGGGAATCGGGGGCACTTCTCCGAGGGAATTATTACCGATTGGCTGCTGGACGTGCCAGGCCCGGGATTGGTGGTAGTAAGAGAGGAGCTTGAACTAGAAGAATCTGAAATAGAGGAGCCTGAGATAGAAGAAGTTGAGGTAGATAAAAGAGAGGTAGAGGGAAGTGAGGTAGAAGAAGTTCAGCTAGAGGAGGCTGTCCTAGAGAGGCTTGAGCGAGAAGAGTCTGAGATAAAGCTCGAGGTAGAAGAAGTCGAGTTAAGGGACGGAGAGCTGGTGTCAGCGAGAGTCGCCAAGCTTGAGCTTAAGGTGATGTTACTTGTTGTTCCTAAGTTAGGCCCTGAAGTTGTGCTAGCAGCTGTGAGGAGGTTGTGGTAAAAGTGCTACTACCAGTAGCGGCGGAAAACAAGATCGAGCTGCTCTCGCTCGTAGGTGTTATGAGAGCGATAGAAGTTACCGAGTCGCTTCTTGTACTGAACTCCGGACTGTTGTTTGATCGAGAGCGCTTTCTGAGGTGCCTGGCCCAGTGACGGTGGTGACGACCGAAAAGCTTGAACGGCCCGAAAGAGGACAAACCGCTTGCGAACGAATCGATGAGAAGGGAGCTACTTGAGAGAACTGATTTAGGTTAGGTAGGTCCGAAAGATATGATCGTTGAATAGCTGGAGCTCGTTGGGGTTGGGACGTTCAATTGTGACGTAACAGAAGCAGAGTTGATGGTCGTAAGACACAGACTTGGGGAAATGCCGCTGCTTGGTGATCGAGGAGTAAACGCGGGAATATTTACGTCGTCATTACGCACAACATCACTTGAGTCCATTGTCAAGTTTTTCACGGATCGTGGCAAAGACCACAGCCTGGCAAAGCATCCGCCCTGAGGGAAAGATTGGTATAATATCGCGGGAAGGGAAGGCCTCCACGCAATTCTCAGCGGCCTGCTGAAGGGATACACCGAGGAACTTGACAAACTGGTCAATGCTTCAGCTCTTCGTCAGAGATTGTGTCGACAGCTAAAATTGAAAGCTCGCCGACAATTTGTCGTCTTCTGAAGTCAAGTGCCCTGGGACAGCAAGCCAGCCGGTCGATTACTTCCAAGTTGAAACATTCGAAAGGTAGATAGATATACTAAGAATAAGACGATAAGACGACATTGACTAGGGACGACAGAGCTGAATAGCGATGACAATAGAAGTTGCGTTGCGTCTAGGGAGAGAGTACTCGTGATTTTGATGTCACCAAGCATGCTGGGTAGAACGAGGATTCGGGATGGCTTATTCTTTTGAGGCGGCGGGGTTCTTGACTCAACAGAGGTTAGCGCCGTCATTCCTCTTCACCCTGGTCGAAATAAATGAACTTAGGAATGGTGTCGTCGCCGGCACCCTGATTTCTGCCGCGCCAGCCAGACGTCAAAATTCACCATCGTGAATGCTGGCTCATAGTTTCCGTGAGGTACCGGATGAAGGGATTGGTTGCAAACTCCAAAACGGAAATACGTCGCGGTGTTCCACTGGTTTCGTCCAATAACGGGGTTCACATACTCTATTTAGACAGCCAGGTACCTACCTATCTGCAAAAAGCAATGGGGTGCCGCATTCCAGAACCGTGATCGGCCACTCAGCTGTCTCAAATGACCCATGCTTGCCACGCTTGCTGAAGTTGGCAACTGAGCTTCTTCGAAGTTGCGATGACACGCTCAGCTCTATCACACATACACCGCATTAATTGAAATAAGCCCCCCGTAATTGCATGCCATCGAGGTCAGCGTGGCTTCTTCTAGCATCCGGGCATCTTACTTCTCAGATCAAACGAAGGACGAGTCTGGGGATCCGAGTTTTTGATGCACGCGACTCAGTCCATTACACCTCCTCCGGGGTTTCAAATGTTAGCGTGTAAATTACCCCACGATACTATACCTAAATAGCGTAAGATTAGCGTGGTATTAGTACTTCTAAATTAGTATAATTTATATAGTATATTTAGTAGTTAATAATATTACTACCTAACTTAATAACTAGTTATAATTAGTAAACTATTGAATAAGCTAGCTCTTTTAACTATTCCTATAGGATTAAGTATTATATAGTCTAAATTACTATATATAACTCTAGCTAATTAAGATTCTACATATCGTAGTTATTATTAATAAAGTCCTTTATTTAAAACTATATATTCTTAGTAGGATTAAGATCTAGTAAGTATAGTAGCTACTTAAGGTTATTTAAAGCTATCTCTTATATAGTAAACTTTATTTCCTTAGTATTATAATAAGATATATTATCTTATTAAAATAATCTATACCTATTAAGGGCTTTATAATTAAAAGCTCTAACTATAAGTAGGATAAAAAAGATATACTTATATACTAAAATTCTACCCTAGCTCTTCTCTTATATAAAACCTAGGCTTTTTTAACCTCTTATAAAGTAACTTTAAAATATCTAGCTATATAGCTTTCTTTAAAGTAGTATAAAAGTCTTAGGATCTTTAGTATTATAAATTATAATTTATCTCTTTTATATAGGGTTATTTATAGCTTAAGTCTTCTTAGAAAAGATTATATCTTCTTAGTCTTTAGGCTAAGGGCGGAGTTATAGTTACTCTATAGTAAAGTTAATATATTATTATTGATTAGTATTAGTATACTTAATTTACTATAGCTAAATAATATAATAATAGCCTAATACTTATAGGGTAGTAATAAGAGTAATCTCCTTATAAATTAAGAGAGAGGGAGGTAAAAAATAATATAAATTATACTAAGGGATCCTTTTATAAAACTTATTTTTAAGGAGCTATTCTCTAAGTACTATAAGGAATAATAGCGGGTATAGGATATAGAGCTAACGCTATTAGTAGAATATTAGCGAATTAGTAGTAAATATATATACTCTTAAGAAAACTCTATAAGCTAGAGACTTAGAAGGTTAAGTAATA
>JAVHLU010002778.1:0-15607 GCA_036785755.1 Colletotrichum ledebouriae
CTTTATGGAATAAATACTTTAAAAATCTATATAAATTCTAATAATAGCAATAACCTTATATATATATATATATATATTTATAATCCTTAGCTTTATAGCTATAAATATATAGAAATTGCGCACGGACTACATAGTAATCTAAGCGCGATTTCTGATTAATAAGCTACTGCTTTGTAGTTACGTTTCAGAATATCTTACCCCTCACTTCACGAGGGTAGGATTTATAACTTAGAAATAATATTAATAGTATTAATGATTTTATGTTAAATTATTCCATCAAAGATCCATCGAAAAATACTCCCTTATGCTTAAATTTATCAACTTTCATTACCATATTACTCAGCCTATTAATATCTATTATTCAGGCTGTTTTACCGCCCCTTTTGCTACTTATATACCTATTCTTACAATATCAAACTAAGGAGAGGTATACTCTGCGCGATATGTATGATTAATATTATATTTAATACTAGATAACTAAGATTACTTAACTTTATAAGGATATAGAAGAGAGCGAATCTAAGGTATTAACTATTATATATAATAAGATAGATATAGAACTAGTTATTAGTATTTCTTAGCTAACTAGTAATATAAACTACGATAAGTTTATTATAAGCCTATAGAAGATAGTCCCTAGCTAGTATTAAATAGTTACTAAAGGATCCTAGCGAGTATTAGTTTAATTATCTATTAAGATAACCTATATAGGAACCATAGCAATGCGATTATTACTAAGAGAGACCTTAAAAATAGGCTATACTACTACTACTTATTACCTATAATATATAAACCTAAAGAAGACTATATCTAGTCTATTACTATTAAGACCTATAAAGCAAGCTATTAATATTACTACTAAACCCTTATTAAGCTCCTCTTATAAGGAAATTCGGTTTAACTAATAGTAAGGGCTTAAACGCTAATACGAATAGCCTAGTTAATATATTTAGCGCCTTTAACTGCCTAGTTACCCTTTAGTATATATAGTAAAGGGGATTAGTTATAAGTAAGTAGAAGAAGAAGTATATACTTCGTTAGATAAGGGCGAATTTAACTATATCTAGTATATTAAGGCTAGCGAGGATTTAGATTTATATAAAGAAGACTTAGTTATTAGCACTAATAATAAGGATAACTAGGAGTAATAGGAAGACGATCCTAAGCACGTTAACCTAGTTACTTAACCTATATATTACTATAAATACCCTCTAGGTTATATCCCTAGATATAAGGATAAGTACCCTATTTTTAATATTAATTTATTCTAAAATTCGCTCCTTAAGGATCCTAGAATTTACTCTTATAAAACGTGCCTTTATAATACTAAGCTATATACTAACTTTGAGGGTATTTTCTTATATTAGACCCTTCTATCCCCTTAGCTAAATATAACGCTTATTAGTCTTATTAAGCTATAGTAATATATATAGTTATATATTTATACTATTATATGTATACTAAGATTATTATCTAAGGCTATTATAATAGACTACTAATTATAGTCGGTATTAATACTAGCATAGACCGCTTAGTTATAAGTAAAGCCTATTTATAATAGTTCTATACTCTCTTAAGAGAACCTAATGTATTTAAGCTCTAAGGCGTTAGAAGCCTTAAGACTATCGCCTAGGTAAATTTTCTCGATTCTTATATAAGGATAATAACCTAATAGTTATATAATAACTACTAAGCTTTATATAGGCGTATAGCTTATCCTATATTTAAATACTAGTTTACTTATAGAGTAAGACTTTAATATACCTAATAGGCTTAACGTCCTAAACTTAGAATTATATATCTAGATCGTATTTTATAATAATGTTTAAATTCCCTCTTAGATCTATTTAAAAGTCCCTTTAAAGGTTTATAATATATATACTACTAGAAACGTAACTATTACGCTATATAATCGCTCTACTATTTAAACTAATATACTATTAGTAAAATAGAGTCCCTTCTATTTAGCCTAAAGCACGAAGGGTATATATATATATATATATATATAGGTAATTTACTATTTATTCCTATTATTAATAATACTCCTTACCTATTAAATATTAAATAAGGCACTAAACTTAGAACCCTAGCGCCTTTTAAGTCTAATAGATACCTTAAGCTAAAAACTTATAATCAACTATAAATAGCTTTTTTAATATCGTTATATAAGGATCTAATATATTACGCTATTTTTAACTTTTTAGATCGCAAGCTTATAATACTCGCTTAGCTACTAGAACTATTAGTTAATAAATAAGTAGAGATCTCTAACCTAACTAATAAGGAAGCGCTTACTAACTAAGGCATAATAAAGGATAATATAGTACTAAATTATAGAGATATCTATAAAGGAAATATTAACCTAAATAATAAGATAGGTATAACTAAGCTTAAAAACTTACTAGTAGTTATAACTAAGGAAGGTATATATATCTATAACTAAGACGCTAAAGCTATTTAACGCCTTAAAGAGGTTATATTATATTACTTTATTATTTAAAAGGACTAAGGACTAATTAATCTTCTAGAAGACTAATACCTTAAGGTTAAACTTATTAAAGGATAGTAGAATATAAACGTTAGATAATAACCTTATCTTATTAGTAAAGAGGATAAGAAACTTATTAATAAAACTTTAGATAAGCTCTATACTTAAAACTATATAGAATAGGGTAACTCTAGACTTATATTATTTAGAGCCCCTATATTCGCTATATAGCGAATTATAAATAGTAAGCGTAAAAGTCGGATAGTTATAGACCTATAAGCTCTTAATAAAGCTATAATCCCTAACGTATACCTTATACTACTATAATAAGATATTATTAAATACCTTTATAATAAACTATAGATTCCTATAGTTAATACTTAATCCTTCTTCTACTAATTTCTTATTAAGAAGGAATATTAAGATCGATTTATTATAATTAGCTACTAGGGATAAGAACGCTTAAAGGTAGTACTTATAGGATTTTATAATTCGCCTGCTTATACTTAACGCGTTATAGATAGACTCCTATAACTATATAAGGAATATACCTGCGCGGTTATTAATAATATCATTATTACCTCGAAGGACTTTAATACTTATCTTAATTACCTTAACGCAATTCTTAAACTCTTTGCTAATATTAGACTCTTACTTTTAGTAAAAGAGTTATTTATTAAATACCCTTTTATTAAGCTACTTAGCTTTACTATTAATACCTTTAGACTATTAAATACTTAAGACTATATTAATACTATTAAGAAGATTAAGTACCCCTATAACTTATACTAGCTTAAATATTAGATAGGTATAACTAGTTTTCTATAATATATAATACTACGCTATAGCTATTATACTTAACCGCTCTAATAGCATAAAATAATATTACTTACCTAAGCCTAAGCTTAAGGGAAAGATAAAGGCGCTATAAGAAAGGTCTTCTATTAAAAGATAAGCTTTAAAACTATACTAGAAAAAGTAGCTAGCTTTAATAATATTAAGGATATATTAATAGCATATAACGCCTTATTCTACTATAACCCCGATAAGTAGTTATTTATATAGCTTAACTTATTAAAGGAATATAGATACTCCGCGCTAATTTTCTAGCTAGCTAATAATATTGAATAGATACCTTATAACCCTATTAAGTATACTAATATACGCCTAATTACGTATATTAGTAAGGCCCTTAATTAAGCTAAATAGAAGTATTAGCCTACTAAACTTAAAGTTACTTACTTAGTATAGGTAGTAAAAAGGTATTAGCTAATATTATATTTATTAAGACGAGACCTTATAATAATATATACTAACTATTTAGTAATATATAATACTATTAAATAAACGTCGCTATAGTTAGAAGATAAGACGAGGTCTAACTTACGACTTATATTATTATTAGAATACTTTAGCTAATTCTCCCTAGTATATTATTATATCCCTAGAACGTTAAATATTATAATAGATATATTATTACGCCTACTTATAATAGAAATCCCTATTAAAGACGTTAGGGAACTTAATAAGATATAGGATAATATACTAATAGGCGTTAACTTTATAATAGAGATATCTCTTAATAATAACTTTAAGACTAAGCTTATTTAATTATATACTAACTCTAAGTCCTAGAGTAGAGTATATAAAATACTTTATAAAATGATAGATAATATAGACCTTAACGTTATTATATATAATAGTCTCTTTTATTATATTAACCCTTATATTAATAAACGAAGGCTTTGCGTTCTAAAAGAATTAGTAATACTACTTATTAAAGAAGCTTATAATAACTACTATTACTTTAGTAAGGAATAAACATAGAGAGCTATTAATAAATACTTTTATATACTATATCTTAAATAATAAGTTAATAACTACGTAGCTAACTACCTATAATATAGAATAATAAATATAGAACATTAACTACCGCTTAGCGTAATATAGCTTATATTAACGCTAGCTATTCCCTTCTATATAATTACTATAGACTTTATTATTAGACTTCCTAAAATACTTTTATAGTATTTAAGCTATAAAGTAGAGAACTTCTTACTACTTAATATAGTACTTCCTATAACTAAGAAGTTCTCTAAAGTAATACTTCTTATCCTAGGTTACTTAATATATATAACTAAGATCTAGGGGCGCCTCCTTCTTTATAACCTCTAATATAGTAACTAGGGAATCCTAAAAGCTATTATATCTAATTACAACTAGAAGTTCTTATTAAGGTTTTAGACCATACTATAGGCTAAATTATATACTAAATTAAGATTCTTAATAATATATTATCCTTAAACTAATAATATTTTAGAATATAAGAACTAAACTATCGAACTAGCTATTTATTACTTTCTTAACCTCGTTAAGAATAACTAGATAATATTACTACTAAGCTTTAATATAAGCTTAATAACGCCTACTTATAAGTTATTAGTTATTTACTAAATTAAATCCTATATAATAGGAATACTAATAACGCGTTAAATATCTTAGGTAATACTAATCCTAAGGTAAACCGCGAAATCTTCTAGGAGGAAGCTAAAATTTTAATTATAATTAAGTTTGGAATTATACCGCAGCCCCTTCGCAAAAAGACTATAACAAATTTACCTAATTTATAGGTATAATTTAGGAAATACTATATAGGTATTTTAACTTATACCCTCTACTAGTTAAGGAAAATAATATAAGAACCCTATATATTCCTATTACTTATAAGCAAACCCTTCTATAAAGTTAGATACGCGCCGCACTAGGGCTAATTATATTAGAGCTAAACGGGCTACTAAGGCTCTTATAGCCTAGAAACGCCCTTACTAAACCTTCTAGTAAGGTAAAAGCTACTATATAAGATAACTCCTTAACTTAAAAAGTTAACCTTCTAGTAAGGTACTAAAAGTAAAAGCTACTATATAAGATAACTCCTTAACCTAAAAGGTTAACCTTCTAATAAGATATTATAAATACTACTATATAAAAAGTAACTCCTTAACTAAAGAGGTCTTTCCTAAGAGGTTCTTATAGCTAGAAGTATAAGAAGCTCTATTACTATAAGCAAGGCCTTATACCTCTCCCTCTTCCTTATCCTTATCTAACCTATAATAAATCCTTAACTATATTAGTACTAGACCCTATATATAAATACGCTAAGCCTAAGTAAGGTACGCTCTTTAGTATAAATAATATAGAGGGGGTTACTAGAGAGTTTAGCCTCGATATAATTAATAAAACCTACTCCTTTATTAACTACTCTACTATATATAGAGAGTATATTATTAATATAGCCCTTAAGAGGGCTTACCTTAATACCCCTTAGGGGACTTTATAAAGCGTAATAGTATTAAAGCTAAGTAAGTAAACTTAGTAGTAGAAGTTTAGTAGGTCGTTATATACCCTATAGAGTAGCCTTTCTTTAAGCAGGTCCTTTATATTACTAAGGTAGAGGTAGCCTAGGTAGCCTAGGCGAATGTTAATAAGTATAGCTTACGCTAAATAGAGAGAGCTTTACTAATAATAATATAATAAAGATAGTAATAACTTCTAGCGGATAAAGTAGTAATAGAGGCGGTATTTAATAGTAGCGCGGGTAGTATATAAGAGGAAAAGTTAATAGTTTTATAGTTTAAATAATTAAAAACTACGTTATTATTAATATAAAGTTAAAGATCGTGAGGCTATTAATAGATATATATAAGTATAGCTATAGTTAGGAAAGGTAGTTAGCAAGATCACGTGACTAAAGGCTATAAATTATTAGGAGGCGCGGAGTTAGAAGGTCTATTGCACTTAAGCAGGTAAAATCACTATGCAGTGGCCAGAGGCCAAATTTTAATTATAATAGCCTAGCTATATATAAAGGAACAGTATAATAAAAAATATTATTTTATTACTTTTAAGCCTAGCGACTAGGTATAACTTAAGATAGGATTAGAATATTATTTACTAGGATAACTAAACCTAAAGTATAGCTACTAGTATATCTTATTTAAGGTTCTTAAATATATTAATAAGTTAATATACCGCCTCGATATTCTACTTAATATAAATATTTATTTAGTTATATCTATTATCTAGCTTATACTAGTACTAGCCCCTCGTAGTAACCTATTTAACTATTAAGATAACCACTAAGGTCTAGTTAATATTAAGGAAGATAATAATATTTATTAGCTTTGTAAGAATAGGTATATAAGTAGCAAAAGGGGCGGTAAAACAGCCTGAATAATAGATATTAATAGGCTGAGTAATATGGTGATGAAAGCTGATAAATTTAAGCATAAGGAGGTATTTTCCCTGGAATTAATTGATAGTATTAATGATGTTATTATTGATGTTATTGTTGATATTGTTGTTAAGTTACAAATCCTGCCCTCACGAAGTGAGGGGTAAGATATTCTGAAACGTAACTGCAAAGCAGTAGCTTATTAAGCAGAAATCGCGCGCTCGGATCACTATGTGGTCCGTGCGTAATTTCTGTATATTTATAGCTATAAAGCTAAGGATTATAAATATATATAAGGTTATTGCTATTATTAGAATTTATATAGATTTTTAAAGTATTCATTCCATGAAGGAAATACTTTTATAGTTATTATTTTATGTTTTATAGTTATTAAAGTATTATTAAAGAGATATTATATAGGTATATAACTATATGTATTATAGTTATTTATTAAGGTTTATATAAACCTTATAAGATTATTATAGAACTTTTAAGATATACCTTCGGTTTTCTTACGAGCTTAAAGTATATAAGTATTTTAAGATTAAAAGTATTCTTAAGAAGCAAACCCTTATATAAAGAAAGGTATAATATCTAGTTAAATAGAAAGGTTACCTACTAATATATATTATTTAGAGCGATAAAGATATTATAAATATAGATAAACTTATTACTATATTTAAAAATAAGGAATAAGAAATAGAATAGCTTTATAAATAAGTATAAGCTTAAAGACCTATCTAATAAGGCGTTAAACTAGTATTAGAGCCTAGTAAAAGATTACTAAGGCGCTTAAGAGGAAGGCTTTAGACGAACCTAGTAGAATAATAGGATATATATTATAAATAAGGAACCTATTACTTAAAGCGCTTTAAATAAATAAGTAGATTAGAAAGAGTATTATAACTAAGGCTTTATTATAATATAAAGACGTTTAGCACGCTTAGTATATCTAAGGACTTTACCCTAATAATAATAATATTTATATCTATCTTATTAATAAAGATAACTATATTTATTATACCTTCCCTCTTAAACTCCTTCTACCCTTAGTACTATAAGAACTTTTATAAATATAACTACCCTCCTCGCTAGAAGGTTAATCCCTACTCTTATTTAACTAATAAGAAAAATTAGCGCTTAAGTATATATATATAAAATAAATTTACATTACTAGGTAACCTTACTAGTTATTACTACTACCTTTACCTGCTTAGTATTAAGCGTATTTTTCCCTCTATATATATATTTTATAGAAGAGCGTTAACGCTTTTAACCCCGTTATTTTACTATTATTATACTTATATATCTCCCTTTATTGCTATTATCCTCTCCTAGATATTAAGGACCCTTATTAATACTCTATATTATCGCGCGCTTAGTACTACTAGAGTAACTTATATTATATATACCTAGGTATTACTTTACTATAAATAAATAACGCTTTAAATATAAAGACGCTAAGTATATTACCCTTAACTATATTTACTACTACTTACTTAATATTAAGATCCCTTATAGAAAGCTTAGATACTATATTTATAACTAAGAAATCTTTAAGCGCGCTCTTAATTAAGAGACCTAATACTATAGAACTAGTTATAATATTTCTAATACCCTATTTATTATCTACCTAGGTATTAATATATACTGGGATGGGATAAGATAGACTTAGCTGCGCAACTTTTAGAAAACTCCCTTAGTGCACGGACCCGTTATAGGAAGACTATAGAGTAGAGCGTGGAAGAGAGGAGCG
Source organism: Colletotrichum ledebouriae (assembly GCA_036785755.1). Taxonomy (NCBI): domain Eukaryota; kingdom Fungi; phylum Ascomycota; class Sordariomycetes; order Glomerellales; family Glomerellaceae; genus Colletotrichum; species Colletotrichum ledebouriae. The sequence continues at coordinate 8,476 of JAVHLU010002778.1, forward strand.
TAGCAGACTTAAGGATAGTATATATATATTATTATAATTAGTACCTTAATAATCTTATACCTCGTTTTTTAGTATTCTTCTTAGCGAATCCGCGCCCGATTTAGATAATTTCTTTTAATTAGATCTACGAATTATTCTATATATCTTTTGAGCTTATTTATGATATTCTTACCCGTTAGTAGGTAGAGCTATATTGTTTGTTATCTTTCTAGTTCCTATCGGTTCTAGCCCTTTTCAATACCTTATTACCTAACTACTATCTATAAACTAAATTAAGTTCTATTACTAATTTCTTAATATTATTTTAAACCTCGAGTAGCTATTCCTTTATAATATTATATAGAACTCCCTTAAACTTAACTTATATTATACTACTAATACTACTAGCTCGCCTATCTCTATTAAGTCTAGAGAGGCCTTAAGCGGAGATAATAAACTTATTACTACTAAATATAATTAAGCTAACTAACCTATTAAAGCTACTTAGCTTAACTAATCCCTTAACGCTAGCTAATCTAACTAAGCTACTAACATTACTAAATACGCTAAACCTTAACTATTAACTAATATTATTATAACTAGTATTAGATTAACTCCTATTACTTAGAATAAGATTAATAAGATAGCTACTCCTAAGAAGTAAGCTACTAGTATTAGTACCCCTAATGCTATAGATATTATTAAGGCTATTAAGGGAATATAAGCCTATAGTAAACGTATTAGCTATATCTCTATCCTACTTAATAGATATAAGGAAACCTAGATCGCTCTAACTATAGCGCTCTCTAAGGGTTATATTACTAATACTAGCGCTATTACTCTTAACTTAGGCTAATTTATTAAGTTAGCTATTAATAAATTTAAGTTTATTATAGTAACTATCCCTGGCCTCTAGCCACTGCATAGTGATTTTACCTGCTTAAGTGTAATAGACCTTCTAACTCCGCGCCTCCTGACAATATATAGCCTTTAGTTATGTAATTATAACTTTCCTAACTATAGCTATACTTATAAATACCCTACTAGATAGCCTCACGATCTTTAACTTTATATTAATAATAACGTAGTTTTTAATTATTTAAACTACGAAACTATCGACTTATCCTCTCGCGCACTACTCGCGCCGCTATTAAATACCGCCTCTATTACTGCTTCGTCCGCTAGAATTCCTATGCTATCGTTAGCAACGCTCTCTCTATTTAGCGTAAGCTATACTTATTAACATTCGCCTAGGCTACCTAGGCTACCTCTACCTTAGTAATATAAAGAACCTGCTTAAAGAAAGGCTACTCTATAGGGTATATAACGACCTACTAAACTTCTACTACTAAGTTTACTTACTTAGCTTTAATACTATTACGCTTTATAAAATCCCCTAAGGGGTATTAAGGTAAGCCCTCTTAAGGGCTATATTAATAATACGCTCTCTATATATAGTAGAGTAGTTAATAAAAGAGTAGGTTTTATTAAATATATTAAAGCTAAACTCTCTAGTAACCCCCTTTATATTATTTATATTAAAAAGCGTACCTTACTTAGGCTTAGTATATTTATATATAAGGTTTAGTACTAATATAGTTAAAGGATAAGGATAAGGAAGAGGGAGAGGTATAAAGCCTTACTTATAGTAGCGAGCTTCTTATACTTCTAGATATAAGAATCTCTTAGGAAAGACCTCTTTAGTTAAGGAGTTACCTCTTATATAGTAGTATTTACCTTTAGTACCTTACTAGAAGGTCAACCTTTTAGGTTAAGGAGTTATCTTATATAGTAGCTTTTACCTTATTAGAAGGTTTAGCGAGGGCGTTACTATAAGAGCCTTAGTAGCCCGTTTAGCTCTAATATAATTAGCCCTAGTATAGCGCGCGTCCGACTTTATAATATTTAGAGGGTTTGCTTATAAGTAATAGGAATATATAGGGTTCTTATATTATTTTCCTTAACTAGTAGAGGGTATAGGTTAAAAATACTTATATAATATTTCCTAAATTATGCTTACGAACTAGGTGAATTTGTTATAGTCTTTTTGCGAAGGGGCTGCGGCGTAATTCCAAACTCAATAGTAACTATCCCTAAGGGACTAATATAAGAGAGCCCGGGCTTCCTTAGCCCTAAGTAATACCTTGCTACGAAGTTATCTACTAAGTATATAGTATTAGCTATAGGCTTAGATAATTACCTTAATACTAACCCTTCTTCTAATATTAGCCCTTTTAATACTACTAACGCTCCTAGTGCTACTAAGACGCCTACTACTACCTCTAGCGTTAAGAAGATTATTAATACTAACTAGTAATCCCGTACTTATATTACCAGCCCCTATTACCTTACTTATTCTTATATAAAGTTCTTAAATACTTAGGAGGTAATTAATATATACTTTTAGCGTATCTACTTCTTTAACGCGACTAATATCGTCGCTACTTATTATACTAAACGCCTTATCTTATATATACTTATCTAGAATAGCTTAATTATCCTTAGTTTATATATATATATTCACGCTCTTAACTTATTTATAACTAAATAAATTATAAGTAACCCGGAATTTAGCGCTATATTACTATTCTTTATTATTAAGTAGATATTACGATACGAATTTCCTAGTATATATACTAAAGATAACGCGTATATTAGTTAGGCTATAGTTAATAGTAATAACGCGGGCGCTATTTATACCCTTTTAGACCTTAATAACCCTAAGGCTATAGATATAGCTAACTTTCAGTATAAACACGCTATAGACCTTTAAGGCATTCGCGCTAATATTATATCCCTCGCTACCTTAATTACTATAATTAAAAATAATAGCGTTACTAAGTTATACCCTAAAGTTAGTAATAAATCTCGCTACTAGTTCCTAGAGTAATATAAAGATAATACCTAACTAGCTACTACTTATAGTATTAGTATTAACTAACTCCTAGCTATAGCTAAAGAGATTATTAATTATAAGGATAAAGACTACCCTAACCTCTTAAAGATAGCTAATACTACGCTTAAAACTCCCTTAGCCTAAAGTAAGATATAATAAAATATATAGGATAAAGGGGGAATTAAGGTTACTTATAGTTACTTATATATAATAATATAGCTCTACTTATTAGCACGTTACTATAATAAGAGGTATAACTTAAATTTTATACTATATATTATAGTTAATACCTTTCTCTTCTTATGCGGGTAATTAATACTAAACGCGCTTAGTATAGTTATCCCGCTTAAGGGCACCTAACGCGATTAATACATTTAACGCGCTAAATATACCTAAATATGTTAACCCTTATAAAAGGGCTTATTACCTTTAAGGAGAAAAACTTCTAAAAACATAGATTTTTTACCTATATTTTTTCACCTACTACGTGGACTATATTACCCCTATAGGTCCCTTATAGTAATAATAGTAAGGATAAAACCTAATTCTAGAAAACTAATAGCTACCCTATAAGCCTAATATAATAGCTAGATTAACGTTTAGATAACTATAATAGGCTACTAAAGTATACTATAGCGACTATTAAGATTAATAAGATACCATGATAATATACTAACTATTAGAAACCGCCTAATCGGAGCTATACTCTAACTATAATAATTACTAATCCCTATTAGTTACTAACGACGCTAATAATATACTAGCCTATTATAATTTTAATAACGCTAAATATTATATAAACGTAAACGATAAATAGCTATAACCTTTTTACCTACTAAACAATATCTAAGATACCTACTACTTTAGAATAATTATTAATAACTTATAGAGATAATACTATATCTACTTATAAACGTTCTTAAGTAAGAATAATCTCTACCGCTATATCTATTATAAATATACTACTATATGTAATAATAATTAGTATTTAGCTTTTATAACTAAGGTAATAATAATAGCAATAATACCTACTATAATATCTAAGACGTTAGTAGTACCCCCTAACTAGAAACCACTTATTGTTAAATTACCTATTAACGCTTCTATATAAATTAGCACTAGGTTTAGATTTAGAACCTAGACCTACTTATATTACTAGATTATACCCGATATCTATTAACTAGACTAAATTAATATCTATACTAATATAGGATATTCCTTATTATTAATTAACTAGCTATTCCTCTCTAAGTAGTATCCTATACTCTATATCCGCACTTAAGTATTACCTATTACTATTAGAGGTATCGGAGATAACTAATATTAAGTAGATTAATATATTATTATAGATCTAAACTTCAAAGGAACTACGTTCCCCTATAATAAACTAGCTATTATAACTTTCTAACGTGAGGTATCTATTATTAACAACCTCCGTACTAACCTATTATTAGGTATAGACTACCTAGGACCTAAATAATTCGATATCCTTAACTTAAAAGGCTACTCTATTATTATATTATATACTATTAAGATACTAACAGCTATAGTTTACTATAGTAACTAATATAATACTAAAGTTATCGCCCTATATATAATATAAATCCTACCTAAGTCCTATAGTAATATTTAAATACGCTATAAGATTAGAGATAATTCATAGGACCTGCTATTTAAACTAACTAATAACCTTCTAGTTAGCACCTTTATATTAATAGCAGACGCTAGTATAATAGAGATTATAGTTTATAATAACTATAATATCCTATAACGTATTAATAAAAGCACCCTATTAGGCTACCTTATCTTAATTAACCTATCTATATAAGCCTAGATAGTTAATTCTAATAATAGCGCTAATATAGTAGAACTAGCTATCTAGAAGCTACCTAACTATAATAAATAATATCTAATCGAATAAAGTAAAATAATAGATACCTACTTAACTAGAGTATATATTTATAACGCTCGACCTAATAATATAAAGAAACTAGTAGACCTTATTACTAAATTCGAGGATATCTTCTATAAAACTAGATGTATTAATATACTTAATAATAAATAACTATAAGTTTATTTTAAATCTAATTAGTAATAGAACCTCCCGAGGAAATATAAGGTCTTCCCTATTAGACCTAGTGAATAAGATATTATTAAAAAGACGTTATATAAATTAGTTAAGAATAGCAAAGCATTTAAAACTAAAACCTAAGTCCCTTTTATATTCCTAGTTTTTATTATTTAGTGAGATATACCTAACGAAGAAGCTATAGTTACTAACGCTAAATTAGAATCTAATAATAAAGTTTATATAAAGCGAAAAGGTTATATAGTTATTAACGTACGAATACTTAATAAGATCGTTCTCTTAGATACCTACCTAATAAAATCCTAAGACTATATAATATCTAAGTGCGCTAACGTAACTTATATCTTAACCTTTAACGCAAGTACCTTCTACTACTAATAGCATATTTACTTATAATCTAAATAGGTATTTACCATCGCTATAACCGATAGCTAGTATATATTTAACTATCCTATTATAAGATATAAGAATTCGAACGCTTATATTTAATAATAAATCGACCGAATCCTATATAATAATACTAGAGACGTATACTATAACGATATTATAGCGTTTTCATATGCGGGGTCTAGTGCTAATATAGTTAAGGGATAAGGATAAGGAAGAGGGAGAGGCATAAGGCTCTGCTCATAGCAGCAGAGCTTCTTATACTTCTAGCTATAAGAACCTCTTAAGAAAGACCTCTTTAGTTAAGGACTTACCTCTTATATAGTAGTATTTACTTTTAATACCTTACTAGAAGGTCGACCTTTTAGGTTAAGGAGTTATCTTATATAGTAGCTTTTACTTTATATACCTTACTAGAAGGTCGACCTTTTGGGTTAAGAAGTTATCTTATATAGTAGCTTTTACCTTACTAGAAGGTTTAGTAAGGGTATTACTATAAGAGCCTTAGTAGCCCGTTTAGCTCTAATATAATTAGCCCTAGTATAGCGCATATCTAACTTTATATAAGGGTTTGCTTGCGAGTAGTAGGAATATATAGGGTTCTTATATTATTTTCCTTAACTAGTAGAGGGTATAGGTTAAAATACTTATATAGTATTTCCCGAATTATACCTACGAACTAGGTGAATTTGTTATAGTCCTTTTGCGAAGGGGCTGCGGCGTAATTCCGAACTTAATAACGATATTATAGCTGCGTTAAAGGGCTGCGATTAATATATAACTAACTTAAGAAAAATATTAATAATCCTCTGATAACGTAATATCTTAATTAGCCTATCTAAATTATATATTAGATTCCTATTCGTAGTAGTACTTAGCAAACTAGTAGATTTATTTAGACTTATAATACCTATAGAGAAACTCGAGGCCCTTGCGAAGCTAGATTTCCTAACTACGCTAAGGTTACTAGGATAGGATAAGATAGACTTAGCTGCGTAACTTTTAGAAAACTCCCTTAGCGTATAGACCTGTTATAAGAAGACTATAAAGTAGAGCGTAGAAGAGAGGAGTATAGCAAACTTAAGGATAGTATATATATTATTATAATTAGTACCTTAATAATCCTATACCTCGTTTTTTAGTATTTTTCTTAGTAAATCCACGCCTAATTTAGATAATCTCTTTTAATTAGATCTATAAATTATTCTATATATCTTTTAAGCCTACTTATAATATTCTTACTTATTAGTAAGTAGAGCTATATTATTTATTATCTTTCTAGTTCCTATTAGTTCTAGCCCTTTTTAATAGTACCTAGAGGCGGATTCTTTTGCTCTTTTTAATAGCCTTTATAAGCTTCTTAGAGAGTTAGGTGCCTTCGCTGCGTCTATACGTCCCTACTATTAATATATATATATGTAATTAATCCACTTTGAATATAATAATAACTTAAGAAATTATAAGTAATAAAAAAAAAAAAAAAAAAAAAAGAAAAAGAAAACGCAGTTTAAAGAGAGGAAGATATTTACAGACCTACCTTAGTTCCGAGGGAATAGTAATAGCTATGCTTTCTTATAGAATTAAGATAGGAATAATATAGACCTTAAAATCCTCCCTTTCTCTCTTTTTTTTATACTATTAGTAAGTTCTAGCGAGTATATTCCTTTCCTTATCCCCTTATATATTATTATAACTACTATTATTTAACTAGCGAGTTATAGCTAATATAGCTAAGATAGCTATATATAATACTAATATAGAGATTAGTAGTCTTACTAAGC
>JAVHLU010002779.1:0-15588 GCA_036785755.1 Colletotrichum ledebouriae
ATTTAATACTACCCTTAAATCCTACTAAGCTATAATATATAAAGAAATAATATCCTCTATTATAAATAAAAGTTAATAGTTTATATACTACTACCCCTATATTCCCGACCTCCTATCCTCTACTAACGAAGTAATTAATATCGAAGTTCCTCTAATAATTCTAATCCTAGCTATCCCGAACCTACTAAACTAGCCCTTTACTTAGGCCCTACTTCCTTCTAAAGCCCTAGAAAACGCTAACCCTTACTTAATAATACCTCCTATATAGAACTTAATATACTTATCGCTAAATAATCCCTTTAACCCTTTAATACGAGGGTTTTTTAAGAAATCTATATATTAACTAGCGCAGCCTAGCGCTATTCTAGACCTAATAGCCCTAGAGAACGCTAGAGAGTAAGAGGACTTTAGAGACTAGCTTAATAACCTTACTAAAGCTATAAACGCAAGCCTTAAGGTCTTAGAGGTAGATTTCTACTAAAGGGAGGTAGATACGCTTAGTTTAGGAATTTAAGATCTACCTACTAGCTAGTAACTCTATATACTATCTTTACCCTAGCTAGTATAAGATTATACGCCCTTATAGCCCTCGGGAAAACTATTAGGCCGTCCTAAGACCTAAAAGGGTAGAGCTAAGTTATAGAGCCTATCTTCTTTAAAAGTATCTTCCCTTTAATAGACTACTTTATCCTTTATAAAGGCTCTAAGCCTAGGTATTAGCCCTAAACGTTCTATAGGTTAGAGGAATAGTCCTTTATTAAATCTACCCCTAACCTATATTTCTATTAGTTTAACCTCTATATTAAAATCTCCTACCTCTTAAGTAAAGTAGATTCCTGCTTTTAATAAAGATAGCTACTAGCTAGCTACTATATCTACTAGGAAAACCTTCTAGAACTAGTTCCTAGACTTCTATTAGAAGCACGTAGTAAACTAGCTAAGGTATATATTTAGTATTAGTATAAATACGCGCAGGCCTTAACTATTTAACCTTTATAAGTATATCCTAGAGTAGAAATATCTTAATATAGACGAAGTCCTTAATAGAATTATAATAATACTACTCTAGGATCCTATCCCTAAAGCATACCTCCTACTCCGGAGTATTATTACTAGTAGCTAAAGCCTAGCTCTAGAACTAATCTACTTAACTAAGACTAAAGTAGATAATATTATTAGATTAGAGGTTACCTTTATAACTCTCTTTATTAGAGAGTATTATACCTATTTAGTTAGTTATTAGGTTCTTATAGCCCGTGTTAGCTATATAGAGATATATTTTATTTTTACTATACTCCTATTAACCTATTACTAGACCCTAGTTAAGGCTACTCTAAGTCGCCTTAATAAGCAATTTCTAAAGCTAAGGCTTATCGAGGTTAGGTTTAATTCTTTATATAAGACTATCTTTATACCTTATACTCGATAGTATTTAATAATAATATATAGCATCCTTATACTAGAATCTATAAGAGTCTTTATCTTAGTATATAAGACCCTACTAGCTAATAGCAAAAATATCCTACTTAGAATACTTAACTAGCCTACTCTCGTTTACCCTATGCGTGATCTAGAAGAATCCGTCTAGAACTTTTAGATATTATTTCTTATAGAGATTCTATATAACTAAGATCGGCTATAGTAAGTAGCTAAAATATCCCCCGTATAAGTATAATAGCTTATAAGATATAACTAAACTCCCCCTTAGGTTATATCTAGTCTACCTTCTTAGCCCCTTTAGTATATCTAATTAACTACTCTAGACTTAGTACCCTAGCTACTATAGTAACTAAATACTACTCTACTAAGATCTAGGCAAACTCCTATAAATACCTTAAGAAGTATAATAAAGAGTCTATAGGGGGATATTACCTAGGCCCTTATAGCAGAGTAGAAAACGTTCACGTTATATAGTTAACCTATATACTAAAGTATAGCAGAAAGCTAGTATCCCTATATAGCATCGCTAAGTCTACTAGAAACCCTATAGCTAGCTAAGCACTCCCACGCTAACCTAATATCTCTACTTAGAACCCCGCCCTTAGCTAAAGGCTACTAAGGCTAGCTTAAATATAGCTCGCTAGATAATATCTTATCACGCCTTAAAGGCTATAGTAATAGAATAACGAGGTCTAAACTACCTTATCTCCTTAATACCCCTGAAGACTTTCTTACTTAGTCTTATAAAGCCTAGCTTATATAGCTATTTATATTACCTAATAGCTAAGGATAACTTTAAGCATCCTACTATGCTATATTTAAAGGCTTAAATAAAAACGATAAAGAGCTACTATACCTCTGCCTTAGTATATTTTATATAGCAAAAGACCCTCTTAGCTTCACCTAAGCAGAACTATTATACGATATTAATAGCTTCTATAGTTTCCTAATATTACTTATAGTTACTAAGAAGGGCCTTAAGTAGTATATATTACTTAATATTATATATAATATAACTTCCGACGTCTACCTAGGGCTCCTAATACTATCCGAGAGCCCTTTAAGCTAAGACGATCCTCTAGGAAACTAGCTATTATATAAACACCTGCCTCTATATATAATTCCAAACTATTATCTTAGTTAAGTCACTAGGATAGATAATATATTTATATAGATCTTTTTTCCCGTACTATCTTAGCTAGATATTATAGACGTAACTACTCAAACCTGCCTCCTAAAAGGCTAATTTGAATATTAGTACGACTATATTATTATCCCGAGCCTTATAGATACTATACCTCTATTAAATATCACCTAGTATCTATTACTAAACCTATAAGCTACTAAAGCTATAAGCAAAGCTAGGCAAGAAGGGAGAGTTAGGGACTCTAGCCTAAATAACACGAGAGATAACCTTCCTTTATAAGGTTAATACTATAAACTCTTACTAGCTAAGTATATTTAAGCTAAATTCCTTATTAACTTATAGTCTATAATCTAAAGAAGAGCTAGGGCCTTCCTATAATATTACGGAATTTAGCTATATATAGCTAGTAAGAACACTAAGCTTATATTTATATAGCCTATGTTATCTAAAGCTCTTAAGGTCTAGGATTAGAAATAGGCGTTAAGTATTAATAAGGTTTTTATTAACCCTAACGCAGTATTTATTAATATTAGCCGTTAAATAATACTAAAAAGGTCGTCTATATTCGAACCTAATATTTTACTTTAGTAGAAGTGCTATTTAGATAAAATCTAGCGGGACCGCCTTTAATAGCACTATAGGTTAGCAAGCTAAATAAGCTACCCCGCGTCCGAGGTAATGCAAATACTAGAGGCTAACCTATTAGCCTCTACCCCTTATCCTACCCTACTATTAGAAAAACAATTATCTACTATACTAATTCAAACAGAATACCTATTTATAACTTTCCGTAACGTATCTAATACTATAATTCTTATATATCTAAAGAGCCTTAAGTATACCTATAGCCTTATTTATAGTTAATTCTATAATTTAGTTAAGGTTCTATTTAATATAGCAAAGCAGTACCTATTTTAAAATAGCTAGCTAGAATACCTCGCCCTCGACCCTATCTACTTTAAATAGTAGGAAGAGGCTAGTTGCGTAGTTAGCGCGAAGCTCTTAATACTTATCCTAGCTTATTAACTTAGTAAGCTATATATCTATCTTAATATTTATTAATAAGATACCCCTAAGAACCTATTTATATTTAGTATCCGCGCTAAGGATTATATATCTCTTTCTCTCCTCTTACGAGTTATTAAAATAATAGATATAGATACTACTCTACTAAGTAATAAAGATTTCCTACCTAATAGCGCTCTATTTTATATTATTCTATTTCTAACTATTAGGCGTTTCCTAGGAGTAACTATAAACTAGTATTACTTTCTCTATAAATATATAAAAAGCTAGACTATAATTAAGTTTAGTCTTCTAGAGACCTTAGTAATAGTAATTACGCTCTATAGCCTCTACTTCTTATATAGTAATAGCCTTATTTAAAAAGAGTCTATCCTCTAGAAGGATAAATAGATAACTAAGCGCAAAGTCTAAGGGGATAAGGGTATTTAAGCAGAGACTAAGTTTAAGAAGGAGGGTCTTAATCTCTCTATATTAGTTAAGACGTTTAGGTTTAGATAGTAGTTACCTTATAAATTTAACTAGGCCCTATAGAGATTCTTTAACTTAGTAGGTAATAAACTCGCTATAGGAAATACTATTCTAACGGGTAAATATAAATAGTAATAGCAAGCTATAAGGGACCTCTACGACGTCTAGGTCTATCTCTAGTAGGCGAGAAGATAGGCCCTTTCCTAAAATATCCTCTTATTACTAGCTCGTAAAGCTATATAGCTAGAGTACCTCTAGTTAGTTATAATTAAGTAGTTTAACTAGGATATCTAGGCTAAGGTATATAAGTCCTTAAAATAGAAGTCTAGTAGCAATATAATACTTAAAGCCGCCTAAGATTTCCCTATTAATAAACCGCCGTCCTTCTATTTTAATACCCTCTAATACTAGTTTCGCGATATTACTAATAATTAGAGCTATACTAGGCCCTACCTTATTATAGGTAATTACGCCCGCTACGCTAAGCCCCTCCTGCTTACCCGAGACCTCTTTAACTAGACTAAGCAAGATAGAGTACTCTCTAGGCGGAAAGGGTAGAATATAAAACCCTTTAGGGTCGCTACCCGGGTCGTATATAATGCTATCTAGGCTAACTTTAGTACTAGAGAGGCTATATTATAGTTATATACCCTATATTACCTAGTCGTCCTAACTCGCTAGGTATTACTATAGCTAAGCGAGTCCTTACTATTTAATACTATAAAGCAATATAGAGGTAAGAATAAGTATAGAAGGCTAATATAGTTCTTAACGATATACATACCTAACTAAATCTAACTAAATAGAGATATTATCTATAAGCTAGTTATAATACCTATAGAGGATCTTACCTACTACTTTACTACTAGTAATAAGCTCTTAGAATAGACTAACTCCCTTATAGTAGAACTTTTCTCTTACTAAGGCTAGCGTAGTAATAGGGATAACTATAAACCTAAATTCTTCCTCCGCCCCGTAGATATCCTCTCTAAAGTTATCTATAACCTATTAGAAAACCTAGCGGATAGGATATATATACCTAGCCTCCTATATAGTAGGGTAATAAATAGAGACCTAGAGGCTAAGAATAGCTAGCTATACCCCCTAGTAAACTATAGACGCCCGCCTTAGCTCCTAATAGTTTATACTATCTATAGCAAGACTATAAAAGAGCTAGATAGTATCTTCTAGGCCCTTATAGATATAGCACCTAATAGAGGAGACCCCCGGACCACTATTATATAGGAAATCCTCTAAGACGCTACTACTAAACCCTAAAACGTAGCAAGGGATAACCCTTAAGTAAGTCCTAAGGCTAGCCTACCTTCTTAGCCTTTGCGCTGCTTAATATAAAAGAATACTTAGGTAGGTCCCCTACCCCGCTATAGTACTAATAGGCATAGTTAGAACCCTGCTAACCCTAGAACGGAATAACTTATAAGGGTAGTACTAACCTATAACCTCTAGCTAACGCTAGACCCTCTATCTTAGAGCACTACCTAGCTATATAAAAGATAAGCCTTATCCTAAGTATAACTAGATAGCCTAAATATAGCCTTATCTAATTTATAAGATAGGTTACTATCGTCTTTTCTAACTTTATCTAATAGAATATCGCCCTACTCTAATAAAACCTAGCGGCCGAGCAAAAGGCATACCTAAAGATAATTAAATATTATTTATAGACTTTTTAAAGGTATTTTTAAATCTAACTTAGAATCTATTCTATATATATAATAATAAGCTATATACCGCCTTCCTTATATAATATTACTATCTATAACTGTCTAAACTTCTATCTAAACGCACTATTCCGCTATAGTAACCTTTATCCTTTATAGCCTTATTAAGGCGAGGGTAGCCCTAAGGGACCCTATTGAGATTTATAAAAGCTATTTATAAGCTTATTTTATAAATCTTAAGCCGTATACTACGACTATAGGTAGCCTGTAAAGGTTAGTATTAGCGAAGTTAGAGGGAAAGAGCCTAGGTAATAGAGGGATAGGAGACGCGGGAACGTATATAATCAAAGGTATTCTATTATAAATAACTCGGGAATATAAGAAAAAAAATCATCTACTATAAATAAGACCTATAAGATACCCTTTTATAATATTTATAGATATATATAGAAAATATATACGATAGGATAAATTTAATAATAGGATTTTAAGTGAATTTGAATTAAATCTTGCCTAAAAAACCATAAGATTAAAATATAATATAACTAAGCGCCTAAAGCGCCTAAATAAAAGCTAAAATTATATCCCTAAGCTAGAGAGAAGTAAAGTTACTAAAGTTTATCTCTAATACTAAAGGGGCGGACGTAAGATTTATAATTTCCTATTCCTATTATAAGGCTATAGCTAATAGATATCGCGAGGCTAAGGCTAACTAATACTAAACCCTACTATTAGCCTATTAGTAGAAACTAGCCCCGCACCGCCCCTATAACCTGCGTTTAAGCCGTTAGCGATCTAGCTAATCTAGCTATTAGCTATATCCCTAAGGTTAAGGATACGTGTATATTATTATTAATATTCTATCTACGTTCCTATAACCCGTCCTTAAAGGCAACCTATAGCTATAGAAGCTATAAGTAAAAACCCGTTAAGGCCCTATAGATATTAAGGTACTGTAGATACTACTAGCTTTATAGGTTCTAACTACTTAACGATATCTAAGATTACTAACTATACTATATAGCGCTATAAGGTATAATTTTATAAATCGTAGATATTAATTTTAATACTAACGCTATTATAAGATATATAAACTCTAAGTATTTACTACTTCTCCGTGAGCTAATCTACGTTAGTTTTATTATCCTATTAGATTTCTTATTTCAGCCTTATATTTAACCCCCTTTAGTCTAGCTGCTACGTTTCCTACTATTATTATAGCTAATAATAGCTATTTCAGATTTATAAAGTCCCTACTATATTAAATCGCGCTAGTCCCCTTTAGGCTAACGTAGCTAACGTATAGACTATCGATCGACCCCTTAAATAAACTTTCTAATAAAGAATTATAGGGTTATTCCACGTTATATAAATAATATTGCTTTTACCCGCTGCCCCCTCTGCCTATATTTATAAAGGTAGGCGCTAATAATCCCTTTTATTAACTTTATAAATCTCGAATACGCTCTTCCCCTTATCCCTTACTACTATTAGCTACTTAGGCGACTTATTTTTAGCTATTTATAAATCTTAAACCGCCCTTCCCTATATAATAGTTAGTTAGTTAATATTATAATACTACTAAAAAAGAGAGCAACCTGCGCGCATAAGTAGTACTAATTATCTAGTAATACTATTAGAATACTACCTGCGAACCCCCCTAGCTCGCCTAAGGCCTAGCTATCTAGTAGCACCCCTAAGGATAATACCCTAGAGGATATAGCTAATAACTCAGAAGGTAAATAGAGTGCTAAGGAGTTAGGACCTCCTAGCGAGTAGCTATTAATAGCGCCTTTAATTAGCAAAAAGGACCCTCGCGTCTAGAATAGTACCTTCGCTAAGTAGACCCGACCTCTTAGAAAACTATAATACCCTCTAATACCCTATAAGAAAGAGGATACTAAAAGATATAATATAATAGAGGAGTATAATAATATTAATATTATAAAAGCTAACTAGGCTGCTAGACGACTAGTACTACCTACGATTAGTTGCTAATTCTTTATTTTAAGGCACGTATTTAACTATATTATATACCTACTATCTAGTATAAAGCTTAGGAAGTCTTAGAACGAATTACTTATATAGTATATAAAGAAAATAGTCCTATTTAACGGCTACTTATTAGGTATTTATCTTATAATAATACTAAAGTTAGGCGAATTATTATATATAAAGTTACTAATACCCTATCTCGGCTTCCGAACTATAAACGAACTTATTACTTTCCTTAATATAGATAGTAAGTCGTCCCCTATAGCTACCTATTCGAGATTTATAAATCGCCCTAGCTACTAGATTTATAAATCTTAAATAGCCTCTCTCTTAGCCCCCTCGTAGTACTAGTAGTTTTATAAATCTTAAATAGCTTAATATATAGGAGCTAACCTATCCCCTAGTAGCTTATATTCTATAGGAATTTACTATAATATAGACTTCCCTCTTAACTAATACTAAACCTCCCTTATAGCTATATAAGAAGGGTAAGTTAAAAGCCCTGAAGTAGGATAAGACTACCCCTAAGAAGTCTAAGCGTACGCTTGCGAAGTCTACTACCTATATTAACGACTCGGATAGTAAGAGTAATATAGATAAAAGGGATATAGCTAACCTAAAGCTTATAAAGGCTGCAAGGGCTGCTAAGGCACTATACTATAATAGGATCTACGACTTTATCTAATCCCTTAGTAGGTCTAGAATAACCTACCTTCGCTATAAGGTTAAGGTAATATATCCTAATATTATCCTAAATATTAATAAGAAGGTTGCGAATCCGGATAAGGTTAAGCTACTTAAATATAAGGAAGTAAACTAGGAGGGTACTTTTATATTAGTAGCTTATTACTTAATAATTTACTTTCCCGATATATTCCGCGAGCATAATAGCTATAATATCCTAGAGGCGAGCTAAGACGACGACTACTATATATAGGGTTACTCCTATAAGGATTAGTACCGAGCGATAATAATAATTATAAACTTTCTATACTAATATAAGTCCCTAGTTATCCTATAATCTAATGAGCGTTTATACCTAAATAAGATTAATTAGGCCGGGTTATTTATTTAAGCTAACGTAGTAGAGAAAGTAAAGGAGGATAATATAATAAACGAGCGAAAAATCGCTAAGGATACCCACGCTTACGAGACTGCTATTAGTACTAATAACTACTACCCGGAGCCCCTTAGCAAATCTAGCTTATCCGAGTTAGTAAAATATAAGTAGTTCTATACCCTCCTTACTAAGTCGCCTAAGAACGCCTAAACCCTTAAGCTATATAATATAATATATACCGAGGGAGTCCCTAAGGAGATAGCTAACGTTCTTAGGTAGTCGCTATATATAGAGAAGTTATATAAGCTCTATATTAAATTCCTAGAGAAGCTAGGAAAGAAGATTAATAAGGGAGGCGAGGTTATATACTTAGCGCTAATAGAGGATAAGTTTACTATCCTACGCTCGATTTATAAGCGTCGCTTGTTTATTAGTATTAATAAGCCTATAGATACTTACTTATAAGATTCTCTTTATTAGTAATATATAGCCTAGGTAGTAGCTAACGCCGAGGGCGTATCTAATACTACTCTTAATAGCTTAAACCTACGCGAGGCTAAGTCCTATAATACTAATCTTAACCTTAATATAGATAATTCCCTAGCTAGCGAACGTATATATCTATAGATCTCTCGCTAGCTCCTTAGTAGTAACCTTCCTAAGGATAATAACCTAGTTAGTATCTCTAAATATACTATTATAATAAAGGGAAATACCTAGGATAACTTTAAGGTTTATCTAGATAAGGAGCTTAAGCTATATCCCTATTAGCAAGTAGGTATATTATTATATTACTCCCCTATAGCTATTCGAGATTTGTAAATATACTATTGCTAGCTAGCTTTTATAAATCTCAAATAGCCCCCTAGCTAGCCCCCTAGCTGCGGTAGCTATTAACTAAGATTTGCAAATACGCTATTACTAGCTAGCCTTTATAAATCTCGAATAGCCCCCTAGCTAGCCCCCTAGCTGCGGTAGCTATTAACTAAGATTTATAAATACGCTATTGCTAGCTAGCCTTTGCAAATCTCGAATAGCCCCCTAGCTAGCCCCCTAGCTGCGGTAGCTATTAACTAAGATTTATAAATACACTATTGCTAGCTAGCCTTTGCAAATCTCGAATAGCCCCCTAGCTATAGTGCCCTGTCGACTTAGTATAATTTTATTACTAATCTATGTAGTAGATATAAACTAGATAGTTGAAATATTATTAAACTACCTAATCTATAGCGGTATTATTACAAACGAGTATAGAATTAGAAAGACTTATATAATTTTATTTATAGTATGCGAGATTATTACCCGGTATATTAATATAAATAAGGAGAACCCCGAAGCTATATACTATCCTTCGATCTTCTTCTATCCTACCTTAACCTTAGACTAGACCTTTAACGACCTTAATGACTTTTATATTAATAAGCTAATAGTTTATATCTTCTACTAGTCCCCTAGAACCGCCCTAAAGTATCGAGCGAGGAAGACTTTAAAAAAGGATAGTATACCTAAGCTACTTATAAAGCTAAAGGCTAACCTATATAACCCGAATAACATATAGTATATAATCTTAACTTTATATATTACTATATACCGCCGCTTAGCTATCTATTCTCAAACTAAGTATATTATTAATAATCTAAGCTATAATTACTCCGAGGCTAATACGGAATACGAGTTAGAGAGTAAGCCTAAAACTGCGATAAAGGTATTAAACTCCTTATAGACTAAGTCGGAATTTTTATTACTATATAAGATAGAATTCTTTATTAGGATTACTAACAAAGGATATGCTATTAAGAACCTACTATCCCTTAGATATATACTTTAGGATAGGATAGATATTTAAATTAAATAGTTCTCTATAGTAACCCCTATTATATTAGGCGTGAGCAATATAACTAGATACCTCTTATAGTTCTAGGATAAGGCCTTCCTCTATAGCAAGGCTAATATTATAAATAAGTTAGACTATAGTATTATCTACTCAGACGACTATATCGAGGTATTTAAGCGGAAGGACTACGCGACCTTAGCTAGACTTAATATCCCCTTTATAGACCTGCTCGGACCCTCGGAGGCTAAGCTTATTAGACTTAGGGATATAGGAATTAGTATTCTAACCCTAAGCCCTACTAAGCAAGTTTATTACGACGAGTATTAGTATACTATAGCGGATAGTAACCTAGTCTACTTACTTAACCCTAAAGCCTTCTATAACTATAGTATAGTATCTAACTAGTTTATTAAATTCACCTCGACGGCGCTTAAGCACATATTAAGCGAGTACTAGATCTAACGTAGTATATTAACCCTAATAACGCTACTTAATAGCGAAGAGATAACTCCTAGCAAGGATATACCCCCTATTAAGATTCAAATAGTAGAGTTAGTAGTTAACCTAAGTATTTTATTATCTATTAAAGCCTAGATTAATAAGTAGCGCTAGGCGATTATAATTACTCCTAATAAGAGCACTAAGCTATATAAGGGTAGCTCTAGCTAAGTTAAGGACTAGAATAAGCTATAGCTAAACCGGGCTGCCCTTTATAATAGCGCCCTTATTAGTATAAACGCCCGCTTTAGTCGGATAAATAACTCTAACTCCTGTATTAGCTATAGTATTATTAACTAATCTAGAGCTACTAAATCCTTTAGTCTTAGTAGTACTTATCTTAGCTAGGCTGCGAAGGTAATATTATAGAATAAGGAGGAGTAGGAGGAGAAGCGTAAGGCTAAGGCTACTCTAATAGACCCTAACTAAGATACCCTTACTAATATAAGGGAGGGAGTTTAATAGATATAGGCTACTAAAGATAAGAGAAAGCTAGCCCCTACTAGTAGTATTATAGAGGTAAACCGGGTTTATGCTAAGGACTAGAGCATAGGCTTATAATAGTACTTTTTTACTACGCGTCCTAACCCTTCGGTACCCTACCTAACTAACCTAATCTCGCTCCTAAAATATAGTATTTTCTACTCGCTAAAAATCTTATACGCGCTAAACCACGCCTTAGAGTTAAAGGCTAAGAAGGAGCGTCTTCTAGTATATATTAATAATCCCTTAACTAGACTATAAGTATTTTTCCCTATTCTATTGCTAGATAGTAGCTATTTGAGATTTATAAATTTAATAGCTAGTCTAATTTATAAATCTCGAATAGCCCCTAGGCCTAGTATTACGCGTCTATTAGATTTATAAATCTCAAATAGCTACTATCCTACCTACCCTGCCTATCTAAAGATATACTAATAGTTAAACTCTTAGGATAATAAATACGATCTTTAATTTAGCTGGCCTTAAAACCCTATTTATTTACTCTATTATATCCTAGTAGGAACGCGATAACGCTATTTATAAATTTAACGATCTAAAGGCTAAAGTCAACGTAATAGTTATATCTCTACTATTATCTATATTTAGCGTTAACTACTATAAGGTATACTATAACGGGATTATAATTAAGAACGCTCCTAACTAGGCGACGCTAACCTAGGCTCTTAGCTGCCTTTAGCGAATTAGATAGTTAAAGAAGGTCTACTAGATTATTCTCTAGACCTAGGGGATATTTAATCCTTAGATTAAGACTAAGAACCTTATGCGCAATATTAGTAATATTAAAGCTAAGGCTAATATTAATAAGTAAATCTAGGGACCTATTCGCACTATTATTATATATAAGCTTACTTATATATCTATTAGAGCTAAATACTTATATTACCCGAGAGCGTATATTAGATAGGAGTACTTTATAGACAATCTAATCCGCTAAGAAGGCCTCCTATATTCCTAGATTGCGTAGTAGGTTATCCTCTACCCGGAGGATATCTTAAGGATTAATATAGATATAGTAAGGGGGATTATAAAGCGTTAAGAGGAGGGTAATAGCTATCTTATAGAAGATATTATTAACTAAATCGCGCCTAAGAAGATATTAGGCGGCACTATATTAAATAACTTTACTATTAATAACCCTAATATAATAAGTACTAATAAGGCGTCCCCCCCTACCCCTATAGAGATTATCTTAGATAATAACGTAGTAGTAGACGAGCTAAACCCTACTTCTAGTAGTAAGTATAAGCGCTATTAAGGCGATAGCTAGGGGGATAAGTCCTCTATAGGAGAGCTAAAGACTCCCTATAAGAAGCAGCCTAAGGCTAACTATCCCTACGACGTCAAGACCCTATTAGTAAAGAAGGGTAGTAGTATTAATAGGCCCTTATAGATATTAGGCGGATTATAGTTTAGTAAGGTTTTAGTTATTATAGGATTTAGAGAGATTTAGTAATATTGCAGATTAGAGATAAGATAGTATTTTAGTAGGTTTATATAAGTACTTTAGAATTTAAAACTTTATTTATATAAATAGGTTAAAAAAATCAAGTAAACTTATAGTAAAGTTCTTCGTAATATCTCCTAAAACCGTGAAGATAACCCTCTAGGGTATAATTAAGATTTATAAAAGCGTAGTTAGGGCGTACGTTTATAAATCTTAAATAGCTCTTGCTTTATTATTACTTACTTATCTAATAGTAACTCTCCCTTAATACTTAGGTCTCGCTTATTTTAACTAATAAAGGCGTTCGGGGCTATTAAGGGTGCAGTCCTTTAAAGCAGGCCTATAAAAGCAGGCTATAAAAGCAGACCTATAAAAGCTATAGCCTCGCTATTACGTATAGATAGCGACGTCTCCTAGTATATATAGCGGGGCTTTAGCGAGCGTGCGTAGGTATAATATATACTACTGCTATTAATAATCTTTCTATCTACCTAAGGTAGTCTAGGAAATAGGGTCTGCCCTCGAAGATATTTCCCTATAAATTAATTATACTCTGGATATAAAAATTAATTCTAGGATCTACTAGTAACCTAGACTCCGACGCTAAATCTATTATAACTAATAAAGCCCGCCCGAGCCCCTTATACCTATAGAAGGCTATATATAATACCCTACTATTAGGATAATAATATAAAACTCCTACCCTTAAACGAAAGCTATAAACGCCCTGAGAATACTATGCGTAATCCGCTGCTATTAAGATAATAATCCGAGACTCCTTATATAAAAGCCCGCCTTTTAAGTCCTAGGTGCTATAAGATACTAGCCTAAGTAACTAGTATACTAATATACTATTCGCGCAACTTAGCCTCTCGCAAAGTATAAGCTGCTAAGGAGGCCGCTACGCTAGCTAACTAGGAGATATATAAGATAGAGGGCCTCGTCCCTAGTATCTATAGCTATTAGGAACCTAGTGAAATAGCTATTAAGGAGGAGGTCGTAGTAATTAACGTTATAGGTAGTTATAGTTAGAAGAACGTTATTAGCCCGGGTAAAGGTCTATATATAGAAGGTAAAATAGCTATTAGGTATAAAAAAGCCTAGGACGATTAGGATACTATTAAAGTCTACTTACGCCCCGCGGACCTATTAATAATACTATCTAATAAAGATACTATACGATAGGGGTAGGTTAATAATAGGCTAGAGCTAACTCGCTATATTAGAGGACTACTTGCGATAGGTAGAACGGGCCTTTAGCTTAGCGCCTATTAACTTAGCCCTATTAGCCTTCTCTAGGTAAGGTATAGGCTAAGGCTTATAAGTTAGTCTAGCGCCACGTCTTCTACGAGGGGCAGGGCTTATTATATAGGAGGCTCTACTACTACGCTTAGTTATAGAGGCTCCGTGTCCTAAGTCCTTATTACTATTAGAGGAGCTATTACTCGAGGCGCTAGAGCTAACGAAGTTATTATTAATATCTAAGTTATTATAGATCTTAAAGACGTTATCTAGGCTATTACCTAGGGTGCTTATAGTATTACTAGAGCAGCTTTAACTATTATTATTAGCCTTAGGTATCTAGGCGCTACGACGGGCTAAAGATAAATAAGTAGAGGGTATAAAGTCGCTCTTATTAATAATCTCTATATCGTTATTAGACTTGCTAGTGCTTATGGGTTACTTATAGCCTAAAGCGCCTATATAGGGCTACGTATAGGAGGTTAGGCGAGTCTTAGGGCTTATAGTAGAAGAAGGAGGAATCTTTATAGTAGTAGGCTTAGTGCTAGTATTTAGGTATTTAGTTATATTAAAGACCCTTAGATCTCTAAGCAGGTAGCTAGGCTAAAAAGGCTAGGTCTAGTCTTTATGCTCCTAGATAGCGCGCTAATATATAGCAGGCTTAACTATCTTACTAGATATATTAACGAGATACTCCTAAGCTATATTAAGCTATACTATTAATAAAAAGGCAGCCTTAGCACCTTAGGCGCGTAAAGAGGTCTTATTAGGATAGTAATAGATAGAGGTAGCTAAGTAGGCCTTCTAAATATCTCTAAACGTGAGCTTTATAATCTTAGGCTTTTTACTAACGTTATAAGTAGGCGTAGGAATCCTAAGGGTATCCTAGATATTAAAGTCGACCGGGCACGCTATAATACTAACTATCGAGGGCGCTACGCGGTTTATTAGTATTTAATAGTTATTATTCCTATTACCTATAGTTAGATTATTTATATATCCTATAATAGACTCTATTGCGGACGTACCTCTATGGAGTTAGTCGCTAGGGTTCTTAGCGTAGGGAGATCTAATTAGCCTGCAACGGGTAGTAATTAGCGAAGATAACGAGGATACTAGTACTTATTGTAAGAATACCGAAGGTATATCTTAAAAGTTCTATAATAATCCTATAAGGTTTATATAAACCTTAATAAATAACTATATTATATATAGTTATATACCTATATAATATCTCTTTAATAATAC
>JAVHLU010002780.1:0-15588 GCA_036785755.1 Colletotrichum ledebouriae
CTTCTCCTAACAGTATACACAGTATTAATAATACTGTAATACACTGTATTACGTAATCAACCTCTATTATATAGCCTCTATACTATTATATATTTTTACTATAGGGTTTTATAGTATATCTCTTATAGTAGCTTTTACTTTTAATACCTTACTAGAAGGTTAACCTTTTAGGTTAAGGAGTTATCTTATATAGTAGCTTTTCTAAGCCATAGGAGCCTTAGTAGCCTGTTTAGCTCTAATATAATTAGCCCTAGTGCAGCGCGTATCTAACTTTATAATATTTAGAGGGTTTGCTTATAAGTAGTAGGAACGTATAGGGTTCCTATATTATTTTCCTTAACTAGTAGAGGGTATAGGTTAAAATACCTTTATAGTATTTCCCGAATTATATCTATAAACTAGGTGAATTTGTTATAGTCTTTTTGCGAAGGGGCTGCGGCGTAATTCCAAACTCAATAGAGCGAGGGTAAAAGGTAGGACACGTATTATAATAATAAATTATAATACTTATAGGCTAGGAAAGATAATGTACTAAATGTAATAAACGCTAAGAGAGGGTATTGCTATATTAATACTAGGGAGATAAATAGCCCAAAACTTCTACTTATTTAAATAAAGATATAGAGGCTTTATAACCCTATTACTATTCGTAGATAGACTATTTAGTTATACCTAGGATTACTACCTTAAGGATTAATTAATAAGAACCTTAATAAAGGTATTTATCTAGTTTATTAACTCTCTTAAGAGGGAACTTAGTATAATAATTAAGGTATTTAAGTATAATAATAAGATCCTAAAATACCTAGAACTTAGGGAGCTTATCTGGATACTTAGTATTTAAATTAAGCTATTTATACTAAATACCTAGGCTTAAAAGAATAGAGGAGAGAGGATTATTATAATTATAAAAGTAAAAGCTAGATGTCTTTATATATTATTGAGACTACTACTATACCTATCGCTAGAAGTCTATATAATAGTAATATATACTTATAATTATATACTATTATAATTAAGAGGCTAGAAAACGCTATATACGCTCCTATATAAACCTATAAAGAGTAATACCGCTATACTAGATATCTCTTACCTTTACTAGTATAGCTATAAAGTCTTTATAATAACTAGTTAAGCCTAGCTATATAAGAACTAACTCTAGCGCTTTAACCTAAGGGTATAGATTAGATATCTTATAAGCTATACCTCCTCTAACTTATATTAAATATAGCACCTAGCTAAGCGAGAAGTTATTACTATATAAGATATTTAATTTAATAAAACCGAAGAATTTAGTAGTAATATTAATAAGTAAAAGAATAACTTATAAGAGATAAACGAGGAGGATATTAGGAACTATTCTAATAATATTTTTAAATTAATAAAGCTCTAATAAGCGCTATACTTACATAATACTAAGGATAATAAAGAAGCTAAATAATTACTATTAATTAGATAAATAGATATAAATAAGGTTAATATGCCTACTAAGTCCTAGCTAAGTTAAAATAAGTTCAAATACTCTTAAGCTAAGTTCTAGCTTATTACTTTACTTTAATCTCCTCTCTTATTATTCTTCCTAGTAATAGAAGATCTTAAGATAAAGGAGTATAGAGCTAGTATTATTAATATTATTAAATCTAAGAAATTTAGAATAACCTTAAGAACCTCTTATAAGTTCCTAGCTAATATAAAGCTAAGTAAAACTTAATAATGAGATAACCTCTATACCTACTTATAATCTAGCTAACCTAGTATTAAAAAGGAGTATAGCTAGGTATGAGGGTATAAAGCTAGGGGCCCCCTACTTAATCTAAAGGTAATAAATAATTCCGCTATAGCTAGGTTAAAGAGGTTTCTATTAAGAACCTACTAGAGGCCTCTAGCTACTACATAATGATTTTACCTGCTTAAGTGCAATAGACCTTCTAACTCCGCGCCTCCTAATAATATATAGCCTTCGGTCACGTGATCGTAACTTTCCTAACCATAGCTAAGAGGCATAAGGCCCTGCTTATAGAAGCTTCTTATGCTTCTAGCTATGAGAACCTCTTAGGAAAGATCTCTTTAATTAAGGAGTTATCTCTTATATAGTAGTATTTACCTTATTAGAAGGTTAACCTTTTAGGTTAAGGAGTTATCTTATATAGCTTTGATAATACCTTATTAAAAGGTTAACGTTTTAGGTTAAGGAGTTATCTTATATAGTAGCTTTTATAGTATCTTATTAGAAGATTTCGTAAGGGTATTACTATAAGAGCCTTAATACCTTATTTAGCTCTAATATAATTAGCCTTAGTATAATATATATCTAACTTTATATAAGGGTTTGCTTCTAAGTATGAATATATAGGGTTCCTATATTATTTTCCTTAACTAGTAGAGGGTATAAGTTAAAATACCTATATAATATTTCCCGAATCATACTTACGAACTAGGTTAATTTGTTATAGTCTTTTTGCAAAGGGGCTACGGCGTAATTCCGAACTTAAAGAACCTACTAGAGGGATTTACCATTATTACCCTTATCTTATAGCGAATTAGCTAGTTACTTACTAGGGGATAAGTTTAGAGAAGCTAAAATATTATATCTCAATAGCTATAAGTAGTCTAAATTATAGATTAAGGTACCTAGTATAATAGTATAAGGGTATAAAATCCTTAGTTATTACTAGGTATATACCTATAAACTGGATAAGTATAAAAGGGCAGTTAAAGTTAAGGCGAGACTTATTATAAGAGGAGATTAATAGCCTTATAATCTAAGGGATATATATATTATACTCCTAGCTAGGATATCGTTTAGGACCTTAATTATAGGTATAAATTAATTTAATATAAACCTTTTATAATGTAACATAGTTAATACTTTTATCTATACTAATCTTAATAAGCAAGTCTATATAGAGATAGCGCTAGGGTGTTATAAGAGTAGCTATGTTCTAAATCTACTTAAGGCCCTCTATAGACTTTAATAATTAATACTATTATAATAATAATACCTAAAAATAGATCTTATAATATATAGGTTTAAGCGAATAGCTAGTAAAAACTACTACTAGTATAGTAATAAGATCTTATTCTTTTTCTAGATTAATAACTATATATTTATTTATTCTCTATCTAAAGAGTTAAGGGCTAGAATATTAATTTATAAACTTTGACTGTAATATTACCTTAAAGGAGGTAAAGATATTTAATAGTTTCTAGGGATTAAAGTTATATAAGACTAACCTAACTATAAGCTATAGCTATTATAGTTATCCTTCTTTTAGAAACTATTAAAACTCCTTAATAATAAGCTTATAAGAGATCATAAAACCCTAATAATATATAATAAACTCCTACCCTATGATAAAGAGGTAATAAAGAGTAAGATTACGAGGTATTAATAGAAATAAGGTCCCTCTTATATACTATAATAATAGCTAGACCTTATATCTTATTTATAGTTAGTAAACCTATTAGATTTAATTAAAACCCTAAGCCTTATTATTATATAGTAGTAAACCACGTTATATAATACCTTATATATATAAAGGGATTATACCTAGAATATAGAGTCCCTAAGGGATTAACTTAAGGCCTTAAACTAGTATTAAACGTGAGTTTTACTAATAATACCCTAGATAGAAAGAGCTTATAATTATTTAATATAAAGCTATTTAGAGGGATAATCTTATAGAGAGTAAATGAGTAGAAGATAGTTATAATATTAGCTATAGAAGCAGAGCTTCTAGCCCTCTTATAAGTAGTAAAAAAGGGGCTATTTATAAGCTGGCTAATTATAGCCCTATAAATCTCTCTCTTAAATACTAAACCTGTTATGTTTACAAGTATAACAATACTACGCTAAAGGTTATAATTTAATATAATAACTTATAGATTATAAGCTCTATTATAAAGGAAATAGTTTAGCTATAAATAAGACTCCGCTATATTAATATCTATAACTACTAGCTATACTAAGAGGTTAATTAGGGATATATTAAGGTTATTTATACCTCTTTAGTAGAGCTAATAATAAATAGCCTTATTAAAGCCCTCTTATAATAGTCTCACGAGAGGTTTATTATATAATTAGGCCTTATTAATAAGTTATACCTAATTATAGAGACCTAGAAGATAGAGAAGTAGCGAAAAGCTATTACTACTAGTCGCGCTAAACCTAGAGTAGGATAAATCTAATACCTATAACTAAAAGGGCGCCTTAATACTAATAATTACTATTAATTTAACTTACTAAATATAATTATAATTATAACCTTATATCTTCCCTTATTAATATAATAACTCTAATTAAATAGTATTTAAGTAAATAGTGGTAATTTATCTAATAAATAGTATATACCTCTAAAGCTATAGCTTAGAAGAAATACCCTATATTAAAGCGTTATTAGCCTACTTACCTAGTTAATAAGACTAGAGTTCTTACTAAGAACTATATCTTATAATTAAATACTATATAAAGTTATTACTAGTATAAAAAAAAAGAGATTATCTAGCTAACTAAGCCCTCTAAGTACAAGTAACTCTAATCCTCTTTACTTTTTCTTATAATATATAACAACCCCTCTTCTAAGCTAATAAAGCCCCTAAAAAGTAGTAGTAATAATACCTTATTATTAATAGAAATACTCTATTAAAATACCTTATAAGAAGTAGAGATAAATAGAGAATATTATAATACCTATATACTAATAATTAAAATTATCTCTATAGTATTATCATAAGAGATTAACTTAGCTATTTATTATAAAAAATAAGATATCTAACTCCTTAGAAGTCTCTCCTCTTTAGTAATTTAACTCTCCTAAGACCTCCTTATTATTATAAGGCTTTAAGTAAAAAAGCTTATAATATAAGAGAATAGGGAATAAGAGGAAAGGCTAATAATACCTTAAGCTACTTAACTACTGTCTAAATAACTTTATAATATTATATTAATAATAATAATAGAGGATAATAATAAAGGGATAATCCCTAGAATATTATAAATACTCTTAACTACGCCCTTATAAGTATTATTATTAAAGAGGCTAAAGCTAACTTCCTAGATAGCTTATTAACTAGTAAACTTAAGGATATAAAGAGAGTACTTTAAGAAATTATTATAAGTAATATTAAGCGCCTATATATATAAGTATATAGGAGCGTTTAAGATAATTAAAGTAAAGTATTAAATAACTTTAAATATACTAAATTTATGCGATTTAATATTAATTAGTAAAGTTAGCTAGTTATATTATATTATATTAGAACTAAAGGGGCGTATTAAATTAACCCCTAGGTATATATAATAGAGTATAATATATATATATATAAAAGTAGCGCGAAATCTAGCTAAATCGAGCGACATCTATATTAGCTAGTTTTAAGTATAAATTCTACTTAGATCTATCTATGGAGTTTTTATAATAGTTATATATTAATCTTTAGTTACTTTTGCACCCTATACTGTATAATTCGACAGGAGCGGTGGCCAGCAATCTGCAAGTTGCTAAGTCATAGCCGCGGCTAACTAAGCGCTGAAATCCGAGCTATCCCTCGAAATGGAGGTATGAGGTAAAGGCACTACTTATCCCTTGATCACCAAAACCCATAAAACATTAAACCAAAATCCTTGCCGTTGAAATTGGAAGGACATCCTAGTAGAGCGGATCTGAAAAACATCGATATGGTACCGAGTATCCGTATGCCAGTCATCCAATGGCAACCTATTGACCTTGCTTTCTAGTCCTTGGGCGCATTCACAACTCTGCAATGTCAACTCAGTCTAAGGCCTGTTCAACATTCTTAACGCTTAAGTCCGATGGTCTGGCGGATTTCCTTGCTACGTCGGTGAGCGTATGCTTAGTCCTCCACTTCAGGTCTTCCTCGGCTGGCTTTAGAAAGTTACCTTGAGGAGTTGGTGACGGGACCTAGGTTATCTCCTTTGCTTTGCTGAGCTGGCTTTCCTGGTTTTCTAGCTGGCCAATTGAAGTTTGTAGTTGCGTCGAGGTGCAGGCAAAGGATGGTAGGTCCTGTCATCTCCCGGGCCGCTGCTTCGGACGGCCCTTACGTAAACAGCTACCTTAGTCAGGAACATGGAGAAAGTACCTTGCCTTTTCTCCCTTTCCCACCCTTTTTACCGTCCCCCCCCCCCCCCCCCCCCTCCTAAGGTGACTGTCCTCTACACAAGTAGGCAGAGATCCCGCCGTTGCCCCAACCGAGCGGCTATCTGGGCTGTCAGTTTGCAGCCCGATCCACCCACCACTGATTATCCATCTTTCCATCCACAGAGAGCTAGGAGAAATGACAGGACGGTTTATCTCATTTCACCGGTTGCAGACTCCAGTGATTTCGAGTCCGAGTACTTGAGATAGCTCCCATCAATTGCAGCTCTTGGAGGGCGAATTGGATCAGGTCCACCTAGAATAGGAAGAAGAAGGAGACGGCGGGTGTTTGAGAGCGACAGTGACAGCGCACTACACTACCTACGAAGTACTTCACTAGACGAACTTAATCGCTCAGATGCCTCCAGGTCGCTGCGCGGTGAACCTACCTACCGACCTGAGGCACCTTAAAGACAGGTAGCATTCCCCCTGCTGCACTCTTCACTCGGGCCTGCACTGCACCGCACTTGCATTGGTCTTTTAGAACCCGTCGCGAAAGATAGGTCAAGGTCTGCCTGCTCCCATCGGGAGAGTTCCTGGCTGGCCTAACGCACCTTGGTTAGATACCCGTGGACCTTAAGGTAAGTGCCTTCCAGGTGATTAGAAACGGGCAGGATACTTGACTGTATCCGTAGGTGTACACATTGTCATCGTCCTTGACCGCCCTCTGGTTCGGTCCCTCATCCCCGACAAGTTTCCACTCTCTTTTTCTCTCGTCCAGTCCCTCTTCCCCGTCGTCACCCGTCACCCCGTCACTTCTGCCAGCGAAAGCATCCAGTGTACGTATGTTTGTTTGTGTGCGCGTTCGTTGCGTTCGTTGAGTTCTTTAGCCCATGGTTCCCGGCCCTTCTGCACCCTCATCTCACTTGGTCTTGTCTCGTCTCGCCTCGCTTTTGCCTTTTGCCTTTTAGCCTGCGCACTCCTCTCGCCCCTGCTGCACCGCCGCCCACCCGCCCTCCCGCCAGCCGCCTAGCCCAGCTCCCCAGCGACCCTCGGCGCCATATGTCGCATCCATCTTCATCTCCTGCAATGACAACTGCAATCCCGGCGAGCTCTGATCCCCCAGCACATGCTCAAGCCGCCCCTGCTCGCGCCCTCTCCACCAGAACCCGGCCTCCTGTCTCCGCCTCAGGTCCTCCTTTACAGCGTGCTTCCTCCACCTCCAACCATTCCCACCACCGACACCACCAAAGCCGC
Source organism: Colletotrichum ledebouriae (assembly GCA_036785755.1). Taxonomy (NCBI): domain Eukaryota; kingdom Fungi; phylum Ascomycota; class Sordariomycetes; order Glomerellales; family Glomerellaceae; genus Colletotrichum; species Colletotrichum ledebouriae. The sequence continues at coordinate 7,353 of JAVHLU010002780.1, forward strand.
AGCAGCAGTCAAACTCAGCAACACCACCGTCGCTCTTACTCGCGACAATCATCATCGTCTCCTGCTACCGCCGCTGCCGCCGCCTCGCCCGCTCAAACCACGCCAACTCGTGCTGCTCAGGACCTGCCTCCCCAACATAATTATGAAACAGCAAACGTAGCCTCGTACTCCAAGCGATCCCCTTCCAAAGATTATCCGCCTGCTACCAACCGCGCCGACGCCTCGCGTTCTCAGCGTCACCGCAACACGAGATCTCGTCATCGGAATCAACCCTCCAACGACATGCCTGCCAGTACCGCCGTAGCCAACAATGCTGGCCCTGCCCCGGTTGCTACTGGCGAACCCGATCCCCGGAGCCCGACGAGAGACACGGCCTCGGCCTCGGCCTCCAAGCATAGCAAGTCGCGCACCACCATTCCCACGCCATCTGGGAAATGGATCCTAGGCAAGACGGTTGGCGCTGGCAGCATGGGCAAAGTGAAGTTGGCCCGCAAGGAGGACACTGGCGAGCAGGTTCGTCGACTTCCCTAGCAACCCCTTTCGCATCCGCGACAAAAACAAAAATTGCACACTTTCCCTCCCTTTTCCCACTCGTCCCGAACCATTACAGCTCAATTATGTTGCCATTACTAACATTGCCTGTCTCCCATCGCTAGGTTGCTTGCAAAATCATCCCGCGTGGCTCCACTGAAGATGGTCACCAAAGCCGAGCCGAGAAAGAGAGGGCAGACCAGTCCAAGGAAATCAGGACAGCCCGCGAAGCAGCTATTGTCACTCTGCTTAGCCACCCTCACATCTGCGGCATGCGAGATGTTGTCCGAACCAATTATCACTGGTATATGCTGTGCGAATATGTCAATGGCGGCCAGATGCTCGATTATATTATTTCCCATGGCAAGTTGAAGGAGAAGCAAGCTCGCAAGTTCAGTCGACAGATCGCTAGTGCCCTCGACTACTGCCATCGCAACAGCATCGTCCATCGCGATCTTAAAATCGAGAACATCCTCATCAGCAAGACCGGCGACATCAAAATTATTGATTTTGGTCTGAGCAACCTATTCGCTCCTCGCGGTCATCTCAAGACATTTTGTGGCAGTCTCTACTTTGCTGCCCCGGAGCTGCTTCAGGCAAGAGCTTACACCGGTCCCGAAGTCGACGTATGGAGTTTTGGCATTGTACTTTACGTTCTAGTCTGCGGAAAAGTGCCTTTTGATGATCAGAGCATGCCCGCGCTGCACGCCAAAATCAAGAAGGGTCTGGTCGATTACCCCAATTGGCTCTCAAGCGGTAAGTCACCGAAACTCTCACTCTGGGTTGGGGCTCTCACTAACCCACTATAGAATGCAAGCACCTGTTGTCTCGCATGCTTGTGACCGATCCCAAGCAACGAGCTACGATGCTCGAGGTTATGGCTCATCCTTGGATGAATAAGGGCTACAGTGCAGCGCCAGACAATCACCTGCCCCCTCGTGAGCCTTTGACGCTACCTTTAGACGTCGACGTTGTGAACGCCATGACTGGCTTCAACTTCGGATCTCCGGACTTCATCAGGGCTCAGTTGACTAAGATTATTGAATCTGAGGAGTATCAGCGTGCTGTGCGCCTCTACCAACGCGAGAAGGACACCCCACAACCCTCCAAGGATGTCGAGAAGAAGCGTGGCTTTGGTTTCGACTTTTATAAGAGGAGAAACTCGGGCAACAGCCGTGACACACTCACAGCTCCAAGCTCCGAGGCCCTGCAGCTTGGCAACGACCCTCTAAACGCCTTCAGCCCTCTAGTTTCGATTTACTACTTGGTGCGAGAGAAGCAAGATCGCGATCGCCATGAAAAGAATCCTGGAGCAGTAAGCACACCGAATGCACCCAAAGAGAGGCCCTCCATCCCGGAGATTCAGCCGCCGCAGGAGGCTCACACCAATAGCTCCGCCTACGAAATGCCCGGCGAGCGAGCCACTGGTGGGCGTTCGCGCCCTCGCGCAAGGACTCACGGCGAAGATGAGGCACCAGAATCTGTCAAAGCCTCACATCTCTCGCCAAATGGACCGCTCTCACCAGAGATGCCGGAGCCGCCGCCGGAACCGATGCCGAAGAAGGAGAGCACCGCCGCGGGCATCCTTCGCCGCTTCAGCACACGAAGGCGCAGGGAGCCGGAAAGACTTGATAAGGACAGGTCTCACCCTCCAGTCGTGCAGGTTCATTCGCCGTCCGGAGCTGCTGGCACTGAGGCGGCACCAGCTACTGTGCCCAGAAAGAGTTTCAGCATTCGAAGAGGTAGACGGGAGCGCGAAGAACCAGCGCCTCTCCCGCTGCGGTCTGGAAGCAGCCAACCGCAGCATAGCGATCTACTCAGCCCGCCTCTCTCTTCTGGAGGCCCGTCAACCCGCCGCAAGGGTCTGGGTCGGTCAACTAGTGTCAACTCGGCAGACCTGCGTCGCCGTGGGTCAGATCGAGTTCTGAAAGAGCCTCCCCCGACAAGCGGATCTGATCAATCGACGACAACCCCCGATAGGCCTCCGCCAGTACCGCGGGAGAACCAGCAGTCACGGTCAGTATCTATGAGGGCCAAATCTCTCGGTCATGCCAGGCGAGAAAGCATTCAACAGCGCAGGCTTCGGCGGGAAGAGGCGCGCGAAGCAAACGTGCCCGAAGAGACGGACCAAGAGCAGGGCGATCAGAGCGGAGTTTCCACGGACAGGCTGGACAGTAGCGACCTGGCCAAACCCGTGTTTCTTAAGGGCTTGTTCAGCGTATCGACAACGTCGACTAAGAACGTGACCGAAATTCGGGCGGAAATTAAGCGCGTGCTGAAAGGTCTTGGTGTAGACTACACGGAAGTCAAGGGCGGATTTGCGTGCAAGCATACGCCGAGCATAGACTTGAAGAACGCACAGGAAATGCCAGGCAGTCCTGGTCAAGCACCCTCTGGTCACAGAAGGCGATTCAGCTTCGGCGGCCTGAGAGGTGGCGATCGAGAGCGAGACGATCTACCCAGCACTGACCGAGGAGCTGCAACGGCCCGGGGGGCAGGCAGAAACGGGGCCGACAGCTACTCGAACTCGGATGTGTCGGTCGACAGTGTCTCCCAGGAGGCTGGAGGAACCTCGAGAAGAGTGCCGGGCGAGACCAGCACTCACGTACAAAGCGATCTTGGGGGAAGCATGGTGCTTGAGTTTGAGATTTTCATCGTCAAGGTTCCGTTGCTTTCACTCCACGGAATACAATTCAAGCGTATGGTGGGCAACACATGGCAATATAAGAATATGGCAGATCAGGTATTGAGGGAGCTTCGCCTGTAGGATGGGGCGAAGCGGGTTTATACAAAACGAGGATGGAGGTCAGGGTTGGATAGGCCTTGGCCGGCTTGCCGGCTTACCTTGGTGATAGAGAGGGGGCTTCAGGCCAAGCTGAGACAGTGGCATATAATATCATTTATCGCTCATCTTCCCAGTCCCGTATTTCTTCCCGTATTTCTTCCATTTTCTCTCTTCGGTCTCGGCCCGCGTCAAACATCTGACCAATTAGGACTCTGGCCTTCATACTGAAATAAGGTAGCTTTCAGGAAGGTGAGCATTGTGCACACTGGCGCTTTAGTGCAGTCCATGGCAGTGTTCGTATATAAGAGATGAATACTGAGGAGGTAAAAGGTTCAGTTCGGCTACAATTCTGCGAGAAGCAGCTAGTTCGGCAAGGAGCTGTGTCTGTGAATGGAACAGACATACATTGTGTGCACGACGAGTCCGGTGTGCCAATTTGTAAAACACTAATGTGTGGAATTTTGTTGAGCTGGAAGTACATGTCCTTGCCCCTGATAACCCAGCACCCTCACCCCCTCCTCCCTCCCCTAGTCTCTGATCCGCTTCTTTAGCGCTTCGAAGAACTCGGCATGCCGCTTATCGTATAGCTAGTTAATCTTAGCTATATCCTCGGATATTAGCTATATTATGCTTTCGAACTTTATCTTCTAAGGCATCTTTACTACTATATAACTTAAATTACTAGGAGATAGAAAGACCTCTATCTTTTAATTAGGGTAGTATTAAGAGGGTTGTTAAACTAGTAGTTCTTTTAATACTTAGGGTAATTTATTATAAGAAGGGTATTAATAAGATATAAGTATTAAGGTATCTTAGTAGCTTAGTTTAGATTAATTTAAAATACTTATAATTTTATTACTATACTTAAGTATTTTAAAGATTTATTTTATAACTTTAGATTACTTATAAAGGTTTATAATATCTTATAGCTTATTTTAAATCTTCTAGTTTAAGGTTTTAATTAAAATTATTAAGGTAATTAGTAATTATTACTAAGTTTTTATTTATTATTTAGCGTAGAAAAGACCCCGTTTTTTGCGGATATAAAGGTTACTAAGAGTCCGGTGTGCCACCCCCGGACCAAATTATCTCCGGGAGATGACGTCGGTCCATGATGGGGTGTTTCGTAACGTCACCCTCTTTGCCTTACCCTCCACATGTGATGGAAGCGATAATCAACATATTAGTAGTATGAGATAGTTGCAAACCTGTCTCTAAAAGAGTTGAAGGTACATATCTAGGACCGTATAAGATATGTTTTCACCAGTGCGTGAGCACCGCGCGACGGATACTTCGTCCCTCCCTCCAGAGCATAAGCGATCATGAACAAGGCACATGCACGATGCACAGACCTTGGCCGACCTAATCTGCGTACGACGATGCAGACCCCGGGTTTCTCACGTATGTCTCGGTGGTGTTCTTGGCCAAGCGTCTGATTCAATTTTCAATTGCGTCGCTATACTACGTACAGCAAAGAACGTCAACTCTCTTATCAAGACACACCATGCAACAGAACTTGGAGAGCACGACACAATCACCAGACGAGGAGAGCTAGCTCATGGCATTATCTAAGCCAGGTTTGCGCACGCGAATGCCGGGCCTTCTTCGCCGACCTCATAACAGTACATAATTCAGGTCCGTTTAGGCTTTCATCCTTCTCGTCTCATCTGAGCGTGACGAAACTTTTCTTCGGAGACTTCCAAGAGTTCCAAGCTGCACCCAGAATCCCCGAGGAATCGAGCAGCTCAACTCGTCAAAAGTTTGCTCGTGATTGCCTTTCGCTGTCAGGTCTAACCTTCTTCTTCGGCTCGTAGTTAAGGTGAACGCCCACACGATTATCGTGCCCAAACACCCGCCAAGACTCCGAAACAAGGTGTGACCAAGTCTTTGTCTGCGATTACGTTTGTCCATCACCCACGTTGAGCACTCCCGCCCCCAGCGACGCTTTTCAATGGGATGGTCATCTTTTCTTCTGAGCAAGGGCTTGGTCTCGAGGCCTTCCTCAACCTACTACGCAAAGGTAAACCAGCTTGAGGTAGATTGTATCCCGTACCCCACGTCGACCTTAACTGTACTTTAAACCTTATGTTTGACACTACCTTGAGTGATTCAAGATCCAAGCAAGTACTGCAGAGATTAATCCCAGGTGTGAAAGCCGATCCGCAAGTGACTACTATAGCCGATGGGGCTTACAAATCCCACCTGCTGCAACTTCCCGTTTCCCCTGATCACAGGCCACCCATTTGTCCCCCAAGCCCCTCGTTGCGCAGCGACTCCAGGTTTCTCTGGGGAAAATCCCGCGAGTCGCTCTTCTCCTGTCTTACTCTTCCTGCTTGTATTGTTCTTCGTCACCCGGCGAGAAACCATTAGGATCGACGACGTTGGAGCACACTGTCTTCTGCAATTGGTTCACAATAACACCATGAGGCGTTTGGCAAGTCGGTCTCACCAACGGCCGGTGCGCACTCTCCGTAGCTCGTTCCGAACAATGCCCGTCTCATAGATCTGGGTTCTCTTGGGAGGGTGGCCTTTGCTTCCATTGCGCGCCATCCGCGCCTCTCTGCATGCCCGCTGCATCTCCCGCCTGCTACTTCTCTGCCTTACGCATCAATCCGCCACACTTGGCAGGCCATCCAGTCCGTCCAGGCCAATGTACACGACCATAATCGACATATGGGCGTGCTAACATGTCTACCATAGCGTCGTCTGGTAACAGACTCGCATTCACTTTTCAGTACTATACTGTACAACTATTGTCTTCTGTGCTACTTCACATTATATTCCACATCCCCTGCGAGTGATCTAATAACCTAATAATAGCCTACCCCGGGTAGGCAGGGAGTAACAATTTGTATAGTTTGTATAGAGTTAAGCTATTTAATAGATTCTAAGAGGGCTAAACTTAATAAAATTAGTAATTGAGTTAATAAATAAATAGAATAAGTAGTTAGAATTAATTAGAATTAAAGTTAATAAATAGAGTTAAGTTACTTTAGAGTTTAATTTTATACATAGCATATCTAGCTTTAGAGTATTTTTAAAAGGTATACTCCATATTGAAAATATAAATTAAAAACTAAAATTGAAACTAGAATTATAATTCTTACTTTTAATATAATATAAGTTATTTTTAGGTATATATAATTATAATTTACAATTTATAACCTATAATATACTATAATATATATAGCTATATATAATAGCGAATAAGGTTTTATAGCATAAAGGAATTATTTCTAGTTTAAATATAGTATAATAAACTATATAGTACTAAGATATAAAATAAATTAATTCTTAGAAGTATTATTACTTATTAAGTCTAGAACTACGCCGCAGCCCCTTTATAAAAAGACTATAATAAATTTACCTAGTTTATAAGTATAATTTAGGAAACATTATATAGGTATTTTAACTTATACCCTCTACTAGTTAAGGAAAATAATATAAGAACCCTATATATTCCTATTACTTATAAGTAAACCCTCTAAATATTACTATATAAAGTTAGATATACGCTATACTAGGGCTAACTATATTAGAGCTAAATAAGCTACTAAGGCTCTTATAGTAATACCCTTACTAAACCTTTTAGTAAGGTACTATAAAAGCTATTATATAAGATAACTCCTTAATCTAAAAGGTTAACCTTCTAGTAAGATATTAAAGGTATTATAAAAGCTACTATATTAGATAACTCCTTAACCTAAAAGGTTAACCTTTTAGTAAGGTAAATACTACTATATAAGAGGTAACTTCCTAACTAAAGAGGTCTTTCCTAAGAGGTTCTTATAGCTAGAAGTATAAGAAGTTTTATTACTATAAGTAAGGCCTTATACCTCTCCCTCTTCCTTATCCTTATCCCTTAACTATATTAATACTAAACCTTATATATAAATATACTAAGCTTAGGTGAGGTATATCTTTTAATATAAATAATATAAAGGGGATTACTAGAGAGTTTAGTCTTAATATAATTAATATAACCTACTCTTTTATTAACTACTCTACTATATATAGAGTGTATATTATTAATATAGCTCTTAAGAGGGCTTATTTTAATACCCCTATAAGGGACATTATAAGGTATAATAATATTAAAGCTAAGTAAGTAAACTTAGTAATAGAAGTTTAGTAGGTTATTATATACCTTATAGAGTAGCTCTTCTTTAAGCAGGTCCTCTATATTACTAAGGTAGAGGTAGCCTAGGGAGCCTAGGCTTATTAGGGCTTAAATATTAGTAAGTATAGCTTATGCTAACTAATAGGGAGAGCGTTGCTAATAATAGCATAGCTAGTAGACGAAGCGGTAATAGAGGCGGTATTTCATAGTAGCGCGGGTAGTATGCAAAAGGATAAGTTAATAGTTTTATAGTCTATTAAATAATTAAAAACCACGTTATTATTAATATAAAGTTAAAGATCGTGAGGCTATAAGCACGTATAAGTATAGCTATAGTTAGGAAAGGTAGTTAGTAATTATAATCACGTGACCGAAGGCTATGTATTATTAGGAGGCGCGGAGTTAGAAGGTCTATTATACTTAAGCAGGTAAAATTACCATGTAGTAGCTAGAGGCTATATTATTACTTATATTACTTAGAGTGTTACTATTATAGAGTAAGAAAATAATATATATTTTAAATACTATAATATATATACTAGTTATTATATATAATATAGTATATAATCTAGCCATTATAATAGCGTATTAAATTATATATAACTATTACGCTAATATTATAACTTATAGAGTAGTAGAACTGAACTAATATAGAAGGTAGTTATATATAAGTAGTTATATAACCGTCTTCGCAAGTCCTTTTATGATTTAATTTTAATACCTATCAAGTTCTTGATATTTAAGAGAATAATTATATATTCTTAGCTTTTTATATATATAGATATATAGATATATAGATA
>JAVHLU010002781.1:0-15581 GCA_036785755.1 Colletotrichum ledebouriae
GGAGAACTAGCTAAGATATTCTAATAATAATATAAGTTATAAGTTAGACCTCGTCTTATCCTCTAACTATAGCGATATTTATTTAATAATATTATATATTATTAAATAGTTAGTAAGTACTATTATAGGGTCTTATCTAGATAAATATAGTATTAGCTAATACTTCTTTACTACTTATACTAAGTAAGTAACTTTAAGTTTAGTAAGCTAATACTTCTATTTAGCTTAGTTAAGAGCCTTACCAATATAAGTAATTAGATATATATTAGTATACTTAATAGGGTTATAAGGTTTCTATTTAATATAGTTAGCTAGTTAGAAGATTAGTATAGAGTATCTATATTCCTTTAATAAGTTAAGCTATATAAATAACTACTTATTAGGGTTATAGTATAATAAGGCGTTATCTACTATTAAGGCGTTCTTAATATTATTAAAACTAGTTACTTCTTCTAATATAAGTTTAAAACTTATCTTTTAATAAAAGAGCTTTCTTATAGCGCTTTTAACTTTCCCTTAAGCTCGGGCTTAGGTAAGTAATATAGTTTTATACTATTAGAGTAGTTAAATATAATAACTATAGCGTAGTATTATATATTATAGAAAACTAGTTATACCTATCTAGTATTTAAGCTAGTAGAGGTTATAGGGGTACTTAATTTTCTTAATAGTATTAATACGGTCTTAAGTATTTAATACTTTAAAGGTATTAATAATAAAGCTAAGTAGCTTAATAGAAGGATATTTAACTAATAACCTCTTTGCTAAAGGCGAGAGTCTAATATCTATAACGAGTTTAAGAATTATATTAAGGTACGTAAGGTAGGTATTAAGGTCCTTTAAGGCGATACTAATATTATTAATAAACGTATAAGTATATTCCTTATATAGTTATAAGAGTCTATTTATAATACGTTAAGCGTAAGTAGGCGAATTATAGAATCCTATAAGTACTACCTTTAAGCGTTCTTATCCCTAGTAGCTAATTATAGTAAATTAATTATAATATTCTTTCTTAATAAGAAATTAATAGAAGAAGGATCGAGCGTTAACTATAATAATCTATAGTTTACTATAAAGGTATTTAATAACGTCTTATTATAATAGTATAGGGTATATATTAGGGATTATAGCTTTATTAAGAGTATATAGGTCTATAACTATATAACCTTTATACTTACTATTTATAATTCGCTATATAGTAAATATAGGGGCTTTAAATAGTATAGGTCTAGAGTTACCCTATTCTATATAGTTTTAAGTATAGAGCTTATCTAAAGTTTTATTAATAAGTTTCTTATCTTCTTTACTAATAGGATAAAGTTATTATCTAATATTTATATTCTACTATCTTTTAATAAGTTTAACCTTAAGGTATTAATCTTCTAGAAGGTTAATTAGTCCTTAGTCCTTCTAGATAGCGGGGTAGCGCGAGATAACCTTTTTAAGGCGTTATATAGCTTTAGTATCTTAGTTATAAATATATATACCTTCCTTAGTAATAACTACTAGTAAGTTTTTAGGCTTAGTTATACCTATCTTACTATTTAGGTTCATATTCCCCTTATAGATATCTCCGCTATTTAGTATTATATTATTATAAGTTATACCGTAGTTAGCGAGCGCTTCCTTACTAGTTAGGTTAGAGATTTCTACTTATTTGTTAACTAATAGTTCTAGTAGCTAAATAAGTATTATAAGCTTATAATTAGAAAGGCTAAAAATAGCGTAATACGTTAGATCCTTATATAATAATATTAAAAAGGCTATTTATAGTTACTTATAAGTCTTTAGTTTAAGGTATCTATTAGACTTAAAGAGCGCTAGGGTTCTAAGCTTAGTACCTCGTTTAATCTTTAATAGGTAAGGAGCGTTATTAATAATAGGAATAAGCAATAAATTACCTATATATATATATATATATACCCTTCGTGCTTTAGGCTAAATAAAAGGGACTCTATGTTACTAATAATATCTTAATTTAAATAGTAGAGCGATTATATAGCGCGATAGTTATATTTCTTATAGTATATATATTATAAACTTTTAAAGGGACTTTTAAATGGATCTAAGAGGGAATTCGAATATTATTATAAGATGTAATTCGGACGTATAATTCTAAGTTTAGAATATTAAGCCTATTAGGTATATTAAAGTCTTACCCTATAAGTAGACTAGTATCTAAATATAAGATAAGCTATATACCTATATAGAGCTTAGCGGTTATTATATAGCTATTTAGTTATTATCCTTATATAAGAATTATAAAGGTTACCTAAGTAATAGTCTTAAGGCTTCCTATACCTTAGAGCTTAAATATCTTAGGTTCTCTTAAGAGCGTATAGAACTATTATAAGTAAGCTTTACTTATAACTAAGCGGTCTACGCTAATATTAATATAAACTAGAATTAGCAGTCCGTTATAATAGCCCCGGATAATAATCTTAGCGTATATATAGTAGTATAAATATATAACTATATATTACTATAGCTTAATAGGACTAATAAGTATTATATTTAGCTAAGGGGATAGAAGGGTCTAATATAAGAAGATACCCTCGAAGTTAGTATATAGCTTAGCGTTATAGAGGTAGGTTTTATATAAGTAGATTCCGGGATCCTTAAGGAGCGAATTTTAAAAGGAGTTAATATTAAAAATAGGGTACTCGTCCTTATATCTAGGGATATAACCTAGAGGGTATTCGTAGTAATAAGCGGGTTAAGTAACTAGGTTAATATACTTAGGATTATCTTCCTATTATTCTTAGTTATCCTTATTATTAGTACTAATAACTAAGTCTTCTTTATATAAGTCTAAATCCTTACTAGCTTTAATATACTAGATATAGTTAAAGTCGCTCTTATTTAATAAAGTATATACTTCCTCTTCTGCTTACTTATAACTAATACCCTTAGTTATATAAGCTAAAGGGTAACTAGGTAGTTAAGAATACTAAATATATTAACTAGGCTATTTATATTAGTATTTAGGCCTTTATTATTAGTTAAACCGAATTTCCTTATAAGTAGATAATAAGGGTTTAGTAGCTATATTAATAGCTTGCTTTATAGGTCTTAATAGTAATAAGCTAGATATAGTCTCTTTTAGGTTTATATAGTATAGGTAACGAGTAGCTATAATATAACCTACTTCCGAGGTCTCTTTTAGTAATAATTATATTATAGAGGTTCCTATATAGGTCGCCTTAGTAGAGAGTTAGACTAATAATCGCTAGGATCCTTTAGTAACTATTTAATACTAGCTAGGGACTATCTTCTATAGGCTTGTAATAAACTTATTATAGTTTATATTACTAGTTAGCTAAGGAATACTAATAACTAGTTCTATATCTATCTTATTATAAGTAATAGTTAATACCTTAGTTTTACTCTCTTTAGTATCCTTATATAATTAAGTAACCTTAGTTATCTAGTATTAAATATTATATTAATTATATATATTATATAGAGTATACCTCTCCTTAGTTAAACGTACTTTAGCGATTTTATATAGTAAACGAAAACGTTTAAGTAATAACTCTTTCTAATAATCTAGCTTATAGTTAGGGTCCTTAAGTTCTACCTTCTTATTAAGTATTAGATTAGTATAATACTAGTCTAAGGTATACCTTAGTAAGGTTTAATATAGGTTAAGGGTAGCTATAACTAGGTTCTTATTATCTAACTTAATATAGCTATTAATTATATTAATAAAACGATATATATTTTAGTAAATAGTCCTTAAACTACTATTAATATATATATCTTTAACTTTATTATTATATAGAGGCGGATTAAATAACCTAATTATATTAGTTTTAAATCGAGGAGTGCTACGCCTAGGTCCTATAGCTAACGTTCTAGCTATTACCTATACTACTCCTTCTTTATCTATAGAGAGAAGGAATATAAGAAAGTTATAGCTAACTAAGAACTTATTAGGGTTAGATAATAATTTAATAATATCTCTTAGCCTAGCTAGTAGTTAAGGGTATTAATTACCTTAGCTATTACTATTACTATAGCTAGGGCTACCTCTTTTATTATTTTAACCCTTAGGGTTACTATTATTACCTCTATTACTAGGATCTCTAGGTAGTATAAGTAGTAATAATAGTAGAGGAGCGTCCTCTATATATTTAATATCCTAATTATATCCTTTACCTTTATTAAGGTTTAATAGACTAGCTTCTAGTTCCTAGGCGCTTATCTTATTATATTACTTACCCTAGCTATAAGTACTAGGGTAACTCTATAAGTCGCTTAGCTTAAGTATAGGAGGGCTACCTATTCCTTTTCCTTAGGTTAGAAATAAAGTATTTAATATATCTTTACTTTTTTTAAATAATATATAAAAGGTATTTAGGCTTAGCTTTAGTATTAATATAGTAATTATATTCTTCTATATAGGTTTAAGAGGTAGGAGTTATAAGCTATTTATAAAACTTTATCTAAACTTATAATATTCCTCTAAAGTTAATAGGAGTATTAAAAAAGCTTTAAGGATTATTATTATATTAAGTTTAGATATAGGTTTTAAGATATCTAGTTTATTTATAGCTTTAGCTCTTAGGGTCTTATAGCCTCCCCTCTCTTTATCCTCTTTAAAAGGGAGTATTAGGTCTAGAGTCTAGCCCTATTTAGTCTCTATTTTAATATATTAATTATAATAAGGGAGATTAAAGTAATACTACTACCTAATAGTATTAGTAAATAGTTATAAGTTAGTTATCTATACCTATAGGAACTTACCTTAAATATATTAAGTAGTCTTATATACTTCCCTATATAATATTAACTTTTAAATACGTCTATAGTAGTTCGCTAAGCGTTATTTAAAGTTCTTATAAGTAATAGCTATAATACTTACCTTTATTACTAACTTAAAAAAGGTATACTTAGTCGGGGTAAGTAGTATATAGAACTTATCTAAGTATTACTTAAGCGCTATTATAAAGTTTATAATAATTAAATAGTTAATAAGTTCTAGAAGGTTAGACTTAAGACCTTCTTTAACCTTATAATTAGAAAGTAGCTTATAAGGTATTATTATTAGAGGTTTATTATCTTAGTAGGACGTTCCTTAGTTAAGGAAATCTTCGAGGTTTAATATCTCTTAGGGATATCTCCTAGTTAAAGGAAATAGTAAAGAGTTAATATCTCTTATTAATATTTTCTAGTTAAGGGAATAGGGGAGTTTAGAAGCTTTTAATACTATATAATACCTATAGGTATTAACTACTATAATACTACTTTATATAAACTTAACAGGGTTAGCTATTTATATAGTTAAGTACCTTCCTTAATTATAAGGGATATCCTTAGTTATAAGGGGATATAGCTAACTATTAAGGTCGTACTACTAATTAATATAATCCACGAAGTAGGCGAAAATTATAGGTAAAAAATATTATAAATTTCAAAGGTTTTTTCCTTAAAAGCGATAAGCCCTTTTATAAGGGTTAACGCGTTTAGGTATATTTAACGCGTTAAATACGTTAGACGCCCTTGAGCGGGATAACTACGCTAAGCGCGTTCGGTATTAATAAGGTATTATATCTCTATATCTATAGTATAGAACGCCTTATTTATAGTAATCTTATACTTTATTTATTATACCTAGGTAATATATTCCTTCTACTTACTTAAAAATTTTAGGGGTAGGGGTAATAGCTTCTAGTATATTATACTAGGTATTACTAATACCTTATTAGTAGTATTTATAAGGGTTTATATAGCTATATATTAGCTATTCCCCTACTTAACCTCCTATAACTATTACTAGAGGGACTCTATTACTACTATTAAATTAGCTTATAATAGCTTATCTTAAGTTTTAGCTATATTACTATTAACTATCTTACTAACTAATAAGGAGTAGCGCTTAACTTATTATTAGTATTATAGTAATAAGCTTAAATACATAAGGGATTAGATCTAAGTTTATTTAATAAGAGGTTATTATAATATTATTTCTTTAAGCTAAAGAGGAAAAGGGGAAGTTTTCCTCTCTAGTAGAGATTTCGCTAGTCTATAGGGAATAACTAGGTAAGCCCTAGGTAGCCTCCCTAAGGCGGTAAACCTAGGCAGAAGCCTAGGTAGGCTTAACCCGGGCGTAGCCTATATAATAACCTAGCTATAATATTTATACTACTCCTTTTAGCTCCTATTATTATACTCGTAGTATAAGCAAAAAGACTACTTAATAATAGTAGATTTAAGGCCTCGTAAAGCTATTATAATATTAGTAGTAATAATGATAATATCGTAATATTATTAGTAATAATAATATAGTAGGTATTATAGGAGGAAAAAAAGAGCCTAAAAGTTAGCCTAATTATAATTTTTAGGTTAGGTTAGCCTTATGCTAGCTTAGTTAGGTAAGGTAGTAAGTAGTGCCCTACCTTTCCTGCTTTTTTTAGCTAATATAAAAGCACTACTGTTTTCAGAAAAAGCAGAAAATTCGGAACACTAGCTGCTTCCCGTTGCCTTGTGGATTCTCAAACTAAATTTATCCCAATCGGCATTCTACGCCACTACGACAAACAGCAAGCATCCACAGCAGTACTTAATTTCCTTTTACGTGTGTAGGGGAGCTTTCGTATCTTCGCGAACTCATACGAGAGCTATGATGGACTGCGCCGCGCCGCTACCGATGGCAGCTGTTGTAACATCCATGTGGGCGAACTACCACCTGTGATTTGTAGATAGATTGTTTCAAGTGATTCATGTCCCCTGATGCAAGTCTTCTCCATAGTAGAAGACATCGGAGATGACTGGTCGCCTTCAGTATCATTCCGCCACCACCATTGCTGCTCGGTTCTGCTCCCGAGCAATCTATAATCGCCGATTGTCCGCTCTTCTACAATTGCAACCCGTCCGGGGCGGCTGCATCAAGTATCATCTGTCCGCTTGAGAAATTCCACAAAACGCTCACTCATCCATTTACCACTTTCTTCGCGATGGTCAACTTTGCGTGGATTTTCTTACTAGCCACAGCGTTTGCCTCCCCAACGAGTTTGTGGGTTCGCCAAAGCATTACTCCAAACTGGGAGAACGTAACCTGTACTGATACCAATATTACCAACGCCGAAGTCGCACCATACATACGCTGGGAGGATGCCGATGCTAATGGCTCATGGAATGCGGCTATATCAGCGTGGGATAACTACACGCCAGGAAAGGGTCAAGTTCAACTTAAGTTTCCGGCTTTTGTCAGCAATTTCTACGGAGGACCGGAGGGATGGGACTGTCAAGATCCCGTGAATACGCCGTGTTCTACGACAGTCCAGTGCGCCGACACCAAGCATCCTGCAGGGTAAGTCGAATCACACGTCTTACAGGCAACTGTACCCCCGGGTCAAGTTGAAGTCGCTGTTAACCATGCCACAAGATTTCTTGTCCTCAATGCATTCGCAAAGCTGCACGACGTGAGATAACGAAGTTGAGACATTACCTTGGAGTTCTCCTTGCTGATTCTCAAGAAGGTGTACCAAAAGTATCATGAGTCTCTGCAAGATGCTCAGCTGAGCATCTCCGCGGTCATGGGAGACTTCGCTGGCACGTTTTCCCCACAACTCAAGGCAGACAAGGAGTCAACCCTCCTTAAGACCGTGTTGGACGTGCTACAGTTTGGTATTGGAATTGCATCTGCTGGGCTTTGGAATATTGGTTGGCATCTTCCTCCATCACCCCGTCATGCCTTTTTGCTAACTTCAATAGTTCTCAGGGATGCTGCCATTTTTACCAAAAGCTTTTACAAAGGCTTCGCCAAAGATAGTTTCAACGGAGCGATCAGTACTTCTTTCGCCCTTGCTAAAGACAACTCCAAGGCGTATGTGATACACGCCGATCAACGCGCGAGTGTACTAACTGATGACCCGTACCGACAGTGCCAAAGACTCTTTGAGTGTACAGAACGATTTGACATCCGCAATGGGTACTCTGTTCGATGTTTGGAGAAAGACACAGAACGATTACCTGTCCGAAGTCTTTTCGGGCTCCAATAGCACAACAATAGGCATGCTTCAGTCCTTGATCCGGGACGGCATGATGAATATGGTTCCTGACGACATCAATCTTTCGGAAATGGTCGGGGCGGTACAGAAGATTTTGTTCGGACAGATGATTCCCATTGCATGGTCGGTCGCACCAGCCGGTTTCAGGCCGTTTGTTCTGTAAGTCCAAGTCGCTGCGGTCCCCGTGCAAGCAAGCCATTCCTAGACGTTGATGTGCTTACGGCTGTGGCATCATAGCAAGACGGGAGACGTGTGCTCGAGCACAATGCCCATGACGCTCGATCCATATATGACTCAAGATACGCACGAAAAGGCTGGTGTTTGTTGGAATGGGAATCAGTTCTACGTGCTCACAGTTGGAACATATCGAGTTGATGTCCAGGCCGATACCCCTGCTCTTCCTGACTCAGAACCACCTTTTCAACTATTGGCAGGCGCCACGCATGATATTCTGGATGGAAAAAGCTGGGGTGGTATCACGCTGGAAGATATCGTCATCAGTTCCTACAGTGGATATCTAAACAATGGTAACCGCAATGGTTACAGCATCTCGATGGATGACAGCGGGGGAGCTGTCGACCAGTTGATGCTCTCAGGCGGCGTCCGAACTCCTGGGTTTTTCTCCCTCCCTGTTTGCACTAGTCTTTGGGACACTCTCATGCAGATTGCGGGAAGTGAGGAGAGTAAGCCAGATTACCCGTGCAGCATCGAGGTTGACAAAAACTTTCCTCACACGATTAGTCGATCTGTAGGCGGAGCGAACGTACCACAATACCAATGAATGGTAATTCACTTCAATCTTGGAGGCTCATCGTTTCAACTGATTGTGTAGCAAAAACTGCATCCACATTGTCATCGCTTAGATAGTTTTTCATAGTTTGCCTATAGATATGCAACAATTATTTTCCTTACCGCGAGGGATGGCGATGATCTAACACAGGCCCTGACCGCTGCATCATCAGGCGAGGAGAGTTCGGACGGATAGTGAATGGTGGATGATTGAGTTTCTCCAAGAGAGGTGTTCGTACGACTCGTCTACAAGGGTGAGGCCTCGACTTGGGAAGTAACGGCTTAGTCGAAAGTCAAGTCCCCATGCTAAGATTCACGATGATTAGACAATTCGAAAGGAAACCCCCACATAAAAGAATAACTCATTTCCAGCAACTCGGGAATTCGGATAGCGGCGAGTCTGGGGAAACCTAAATTAATGAGCCAATTTCCGGCCTCGCAAAAACACGAGGGATCGCGGCGTTGTCGGATATCTTGCGCGTTGGGGCACATTAAGCCACCGACTATGTATTTAATGAGAACGTTTTCTTGCAATAGTTCCAAACTATTTGTCGTCCTTACTACCTCTGCCATCCTCGTTTCTCTGTCCCAACTTCTCGACCTCAACGCCAACTTTGATCGCAAGATCTGTCCACTCGTTCGACGAACCTAAATCTACTTTATACGTAATTCACTCTATCTCTACCATGCGGTTCTCAATCCTCACCGTCTTCTGTGCCGCCGTCGGCCTCGCCGCTGCTCTTCCCGTGCGTCGCCTACATGATCCTATCTGCTTCACAATAACTAACAAAGACCGCAGACGGCCACTACCGGGACTGGTTGTGCTTCGACTCCCTCCCCCTCCCCCTCTCCCACCCCTTCCCCCCCCTGCGACAAGTTTCCACACTTCCACAAGCACAACATCAAGTCTGGAGAGACTTTGGGCAAACTCGCGCAGCGTTACCACTCCGGCATTTGCAATATCGCGTCGCTGAACCACATTGCCGACCCCAACGTCATCTTCGCCGGAGATACCATCTTGATCCCCGTCAATATCTGCGATCCCGACAACAAGACTTGCCTGACACCTCCGGGCACGCACACTTGCGTTCAGGGTGGCCCTGCCACTTACACTGTCCAAGCTCATGAAACTTTCTACACTATTTCCCAGAAGCTTGGCCTCACGGTGGAAGCTCTCACTGGCGCCAACCCCGGTATCAAGCCCGAGAACCTCTTCGAAGGGGAGGTTATCAATGTTCCCGTGTGCAAGTGAGCCCAAGCACTCCACATCTCATGATCATGATCGATCAAAGGCGTTTTGACTTGCTTGGATTGGTTTTAATCTGAGATGGAAAGACGTCATGAGACTGCAACTCAGGAGTATAATGAGTCAACAAGTAAACAATGGTGTATTGGTTTCATTTCATTGATATGTAGAAGTTTTAATTCGGCTCGTTAGGGGGTCATTACAATTATCTCAATACTCCAAACATTGATTCATCTGTGCAGTGGTAGCCGGGCAGTAGACAATAGCATCAGATAATGTCGCCCAAGTCTTCACAGCCTTCACGTATTATGATCGAGAGTAACTTCCTAAAAGCGAGTTATTTGGTCTCATGTGCTTTCACTGGGTCACGACCAAGACATCATGCTACGAGGATAATCCTGTATGGCTTGCGTCCGTCGTCCAAAATAACAAGGCCTTCTCTTCCGTCGCAGCGAGTCAGCCTTAGACTTGGTGCTCGCTGGTTAAGAAGCAAGCTATGAAGTCCGGATCAGCTGGGCGAGCCATCATTCGTACCACAGTGGTATTGAAGCAATCTTCCATCAAGTAAAGCCGCTTGTCTCTGCAAACTGAGGCAATTGATGGCTCGATCATGAAACCCGCCAGGCTTGTCCGCCACTCACCGCAAGTACCCAGTCGCTCCAGCAGTCGGCCAGACAGCTTCTTGGACCTCTGGAAGACCAATTCCCCGAGTACTAATTGCCTTGGGATGCACTGAAAGCCACGCAGTGAAGTCTGAGGTTGCGAGATACAGGGCAAGAAAGTGCGAGACTCCTGCGCCGCTCTGTTGATACAGGATGCCTCAGCTACGCGAGACATTGTGACACCCTTCTCAGAAGTAAGGGAGCACTTACTGCAAGCTGCTGTATCTTTCCTAAATGTGAACGTGTCGCGCCTGCCTTCTGTGTCGCGGAAGGCGGGAGGAAGCTGCGGAAGGAGGTCCGCTCCTCCTACCTTTACCCGACTTACCCCTGCTGCCTGCAGCCCCTCCAGGTTCTATTTTTACCTAGGTTCCCTAAGGTACCTACCTTACTGACGTGAACATCCCCGTTACGTCAACTTCCCAGACATTTCACACTCATCAGAGACTCTATCCGCGGTTGACCCAGTCGCCCACGATGCAACAATCCGGACCCAAAAACACCTACGCCGCTTCTGGCAACACCAACGGCTCGGCTGTCTAGAAGACGCCGGATCGGAAGGAGGATGTACACACAGCTCGTCTACGAGAGGCCATGTTCCCAAAGACCCCAGCCGCTGCGGGTCGGTAAGTGATCTGTTGCTTTGCTCTCAGCGCCCGTCTCGCCTATCTGACGCCGGAGACAGAATTGCTTCATACAGAACTGCACTTGCCGACAGGCCCTTCACGAAGGAAACCGGCAATGTCGACCCCGCGGGGAAAGAGGATAAGGCAGACCCAAACACCGAGGTGATGAATAAGGGCAAGCAGGATGCGAACGCCAAAATTGCGGCATGGAACCCCGACGAGACCCCTGCTCGATTCAAGATGGATCTTTTTTCCATTCGTTAAATCAACAGCTACCGGGTTGCTGATCTGTACTCCGTCAAGCGATGGACTCACATTACCCGGTCCGGGAAGTCTCAGGGTCAGTGCTTTGAGGTTGAGGCAACGCGAAGGTGGACTATCCAGGAGTGTATTTCGAGATTCTTCGATACGACATGGACTTACTTTACGTTGGCGAACAACCCATTAATACTGAGAACAAATAACCCTGGTATTGTCTGACGTTAAAGTCCGACATGATCCTCTGCGATCCAAGGAAGACAAACAACCTTGAGCGTCGCATTACTGCATCCAGGGCGATGGATCATTGCGGGTACGCTCTACCACATCCTTGCAGCTGGGCGCGGTCCCCGGGGGGTGGGACCATCGTGGGATGATGACTCATCTGTCAGTTGCTGGCGCCAACAGCGGAGATAGTACAGCTTTCTTCTGGGTGCTCCTTCGGCATTGGTCGACCAGAGTCAAAATTATTGAGGCTTTATTGTCCACATGATGCTCTGCACCTCCCCATTGGCCAGCTGATCTGCCCGGCAGTGAGGAACAATGTCATTGCGAGGAACCCTTGGTTAACTAGCTGTGGCGGGAGCGCTAGACGCGTAGCTGGGCCCATGCAGCTCAGGCCAACAACGCGAACTGGGGTTCAGCACCCTCCCCTTGAAGATCGATACTTAAGATGCGCTTCCCTTCCGGCACACAGCACTCGCTTGATGCAGAAAGTTGCTGCTGCTGCCAGCACAGAGTCGGGTTTACGAAGGTCTTGCTGCCCGGCGCCCCTGCACCAGGTAGCATTTGTCCACCAGCGAGTAATTGAATCAAAGATGATCTGGATTCTATTTTATCTAACTAATATTTTGTGTAGGGCTCTCGGCATCCGACCATACGCGAGTCCGTCCCAACAAGATGACTTCTTCAGAGCCTCAAGCAGAACTGCCAGCGACATGGAAGTGCAGAAATTGAAAATGAGTTGAGAAATCTTGATCAAGGCCGGGGTTTCCTTGATTTACTGAGACAATAGAGGAGGATATCAACAGATCGTACACCCGAAACTTCTTTCCTATAGGTGCTTCCTATTTCCAGTTGGAACACCCTCGGCATCTTCGCGTCGTTGATTGACAAAATGAGGAGGGTTACAAGATCTCGAAATGACCCAAGCCGACCCGGAAGAAGAAAAGAGACGACACTTTCAGCCGCGGCAAAAACATACAACACCGGGTATTCCCCAGTCGTCACCGACCTGAGTACTAATCCGGCCCTTTCCGGCTTGACTATGGGAGAGCGGACGGGATCCCGTATTTTCCAGAAGGTATGGTCGTATGTGATTATCGCTATGACAAAGTTGCCTTGTAAAGCAACGGTTTCAAGCAACCGCTAGTACGTATGGAGTGTCGTGGAGTGGGGTCCAGGACACAAGACACCTTTCGAGATGGGTGCTGAGCGGTCGCCCGGGATGCAAGACCACGTCGTATAAAACACAAAGAAAACGTCCTCGGTTGTTCTTTATCTTTTTTGAGCATTCTGCGTTAATAGTGAGGCAATTTCGAATATTCGGGGAGGAAAAAAAACAAGAGCCCGGAGTTGTCCCAAAATCAAGCAATCTAGACCGTTTGAGACGCTGATTTAACTCGCAATGTCTTAAATGTCTTTGTAGTCGCCGAACTAGACAACTTCGACTATACGCAACTCCAGAAACTTTTCGAATACTCTCAAAACATCAGTCCCGTGACGATAGACAAGGAGAATCGCAGAGATGACGGGAAGTTTCAAGCTGTTTTGCCACCTCCTCTGCCTCAGTCCCCAAAGACTGCTAGGATGTTCTAGTATTGCACATTACTACTGAACTTTTCACACTGCGGCAAGAACCTTTGCCCACAGCTATGTGTGAGTAAGAAGATACATGCAGGGTTTTAGGGGCGAGGGCTGTGTGGAAAAAACCAGACTGTGGTCTTTGCGACTTGTGAGGGCCTGCTGGGGTGTCAGTATGGGAGTTGACAATGCTATTGAGGTCAAAAGTGAGACCATGAAGGGTAGGTCCTTCCTGATCCCTTGTAAAATCGTTCCTTCTCTTTTTGATCTGGAAATCCATGTGCTTCTGCAATTCTTTTTCTTGTCCATAAAACGCCGTGTGACACCCACCAAAACAAATTTCCTTTTCTTCCAACAACTCACTCTCATAACTCAGGCCGTCGATCCCCGCTTGAGACTCCTCAACTTGACCAAGAGCAGCAAATACGCTGACATCGTAAGTACCCGACTCTTATGCCTGTTTCACACAATTGCCCTCGCACCGACTTGAGATCGAGAAATTTGCCTTACCGTACCTTCGCTCACTCACTTCTTGGACCGAGAAAACAATCCTCACGATGCCTCCCAAGAAGACCACAGACAACGGCAATGGCGCCGCCGGCCACAGTCTCACCGAGTCCGAGGCTAGTCTCGTCATTGCCATCATCGAGCTCATGTCGCGTCCCAGCTTGGACTACGAGGCTCTTGCCCTGAAGCTCGGCTCTGCAAGCACCAACGCCGCCCGCCAGCGCGTCACCGACGCCGTCAAGAAGCACCCCACCTGGTTCACCGGTCCTGGAGCCCCTGCCAACGAAGACGGCACGCCCGTCAAGAAGCCCCGGGCCAAGCGGACCCCGAAGAAGAAGGCGCACTCGGACGGCGACGAGGATGCGGACGAGCAGGCCACGCCCTCCAAGAAAAAGGCCCGCGTTGCCAAGCCCAAGGCGAAGGTCGAAGTGAAGGATGAGGAGGCCGTCTCTGAGGAGGCTGCCAAGCAGGAAGTTGGAGATGCTATCGAGGGTCAGACCTAAAGGGCATGGAAGGCTGATGGTTTTGCACATGGCTCGTTGGATTGTGGCTGGTCATTGGAGCGCCGGGAAGTTTTCGGTTATGCGAATTTTGCTCATACTGGATTTCTGACAATACCTCGACCTCCTTAAGGCAGGAACAGAAGATCGCGGAGGCTATACGCACCAAGTTACGTTGATTCCAGCTGTCTTCTGCTTAGGTCTCCTCTGAATGCCTGAAAATCTCAGCTAGGTATGAATAAGACGGAAGTTGCTATGGCCAGTGGAGCCTCGTTCTTGCCGCTTCCAGTCGAATGATTGATCACGCTGTTTGTGGGTCACGCGTTCTTCCTCTCCGTCACCGGAAAAGCTGTCTCCATTTTCTATTTTGATCCTTCCATACTCACTGTATCACACGCCTTTTCACAGATTCTTGAAATAAACCCCGAACTTCATGCCAGAGTCGAGAGCTCCAGTGCCCGGCCTCCATTTTTTCCACTTTCTCTACAGAGAGACTCAACGCGTCCCGCCCCCCAAGGCCAATTGCACGGTGTCCAACACTAACCCGGTCAACTTTCCATTCGTCTGTAATCGTATCTATGCCGGGCTCTACAAAGAATATCCAAGTTTTACCAGACGGTTCAGCGGGACTTCAGCTAGTCGCTAGGCTTGCTAACTACCCACGGGTACCCATATGGGTAGTACCCAAAACTACCTATGGGTAGTTTGGGTAGGCCCAAACTACCCATAGGTAGTACCCACTTTAATTACCTATAGGTAGTTAAGCCTATAGGTAGTACTACCCATAGGTTAATACTATGTAGTACTACCCATAGAAAAATATATATAATAAATAAGTTTTAGTGAATATAAAGATTTAGGCTTATGAGTAAGATTACTACAAATAATTACTATAACTATATTAGGATACTTATAGTATTATTAGGTATTATTAGGTATTAACTTGAGAAATATAACTTTACTTAAGATAGAAGTAGAAGTAATAGATATTTATTCGCTATTAGATAAAGAGCTTATAACTACTAGTATAGTAGTTTTTCTCTACTTTTATTATATTAACTTAGAAGAGTAGCTTATAGATAAGTAAGGTATTTATTAGGATATAGGAGGTATAGGTAAGTAGCTTAGTTAGGATAATTAGCTTAAGACTCTTAGCTACTAAGTATTAGATAAAG
>JAVHLU010002782.1:0-15580 GCA_036785755.1 Colletotrichum ledebouriae
TTTCCTTAACTAGTAGAGGGTATAGGTTAAATACCTATATAGTATTTCCCGAATTATGCCTGCGAACTAGGTGAATTTGTTATAGTCTTTTTGCGAAGGGGCTGCGGCGTAATTCCGAGCTCAATAGTTTAACCCTAGATAGAGACTTAGAGTAGAAGTTAAAAGTATAAGTAAGGGCTAAGGAGAATATAATACTAGATCCTAGTACCCTATTTATAAGCCTAGTTATATTAAAGTTTTTAATTATTAAGTAAGGAATAAAGCTTATAAGAGCTTAATAAGAAGCTATCCTAAAAATTATTAATTATCTATAGCTTAAATAAAAGAAGCTCCTTTTAGCTATTCTTATTATAAGAGAGAAAGCTTTAGCCTAGGAATTTAAGTATTATACCTTTATATACCTTTTTATTATACCTTTATAAATAATTTAAATAGTATTATATAAAGTATAGTAAGTAAAAAGAATCCTAATATTAAGAGAACTAGAGTAGGATATTATTATAATTCTAAAGGATAGACTAAAAAAGGGAATCCTTAAGTAAAGTTATATAGCTTATTATAATCATAAGGCTTATTAACTTAGTAACTAAGATAAATATAATTATAATATAAGATATAATACTACCCCCTTTAATAGACGACTTTTTCGAAGAGTTTGCTATATATTAACTATTATTACTACTAGACTTCTTCTTAGGATATAACTAAGTCCCCTTAGACCCTATAAGTAGAGACTTAATAATATTTATATTACCTATTAGATTATTATAAATATATATATTACCTTAAGGAGTAATAAACTTAGTTACTTAGTTTATATAATTTATAATTAGAATCCTATATAACCTTATCCCTAGCTATTATAAAGCTTGCCTTAATAATATTACTATTAAAAGAATAACTTTATAATATAATAAAGAAGAGATCGAGTCTTATCTAGGGATTTATAGATTTATTTTAAAATATTTATAGAATATTAATAAGGCCTTAGTTAATTTAGAGCTAGCGGAGTATATAGTAGTAGTAGTTAGGTTATAATAAGCCTAGGAAGTAGTAATAATTATTAGCTATATTTATAATACTAATAGGCGTTATTTAGAGGAAGTAAAGATAGTTAAGATCTATAAATAGGCTACTTATATTAATTTAATAAAGTTAAGGGCTTTCCTTAGAATTATAATATTCTATAGATCCTAGGTAAAGGACTACTTTATTATTATAAAGCTACTTACTAACTTAATTAAGAAGGATATCTAATTTAGCTAGGAGGAGAGGTAGTAAATACCTATAGATATCTTAAAGATAATACTTATAAGGGCTCTAATCCTTATTACTATAAACTATAGCCCTAAAGGAGGAGATATTTATCTTATAGTTAATACTAGTAATATAATATAGAGTAGAGTCCTAGAATAATTTATTAATAACTAGTATATAGTCTCTCGCTTTAAGAGTAATACTTAGTTAGAACTAGAGCTATTATATAATACTAAGAAGAAGGAATTATATAATATTCTAAAAGCTTTAAAGAGGGTATAAAACTATTTATATAAATAATACTTTATCCTAGAGATAGATATTTAAATATTAGTTATATAACTTAATAGAGTAGCTATAAACCTCCTAGGAGCTTTTATTATTTACTAGATTATATAGATTTAGATATTTAACTTGAAAATATAATATATCTATAGTACTTAGAGTATAATAGTAAATAGCTTATTATAAAAACCCCGGGGTCCCTCTAATACTATTAATAAAGATATAGAGGGGGAGATTAACTCCTAAATTAATTTATAGATCTTCTTTATAGATATAGAAGCTAATTCCTTCTTTAATTAAGCTTAATATTATAATAATAAGTAATTTATAAAAGAGGTCCTAGTAGGGAATATAGAGGTTATTAGTAATATAATAAATATCCTAGATATAATTCTTAATAATTTATAAACTTATTTAATATATTCTTAATAAATCGCTTATTATTTAATACTATAGAGGCGCTCTCTAGGGATTTAACTAATAATGTATTATAACTTTAAGACTAGAGTATTAGATTATTATATTTAGAACTACCTACTTTTTATTAAACTAATAAATTAAAAGCTAATACTATAGCAGGTTATTAATAATCCTAGAAAGAGAAAGAAGCTAATTATAAGAGCTTATAAGGAGAGTACTTATTAAGGTAAGTAAGCTATAGCTAGAAGACTATTTAATTACTATATCTAAGCTAATATATATATAGAGATTAATAAATCCCTAAAAGGTTACCCTAATTACTAAGAGAGGAGAGCTTAATATATAGATAATATAAGGACCTATAGCTCCTTAAAATAGCTACCTTTAATAAGGATCTTATTAGATATATAGAGAGTAAGTAAGTAATACCTTATTAAAATAAGGGATTTACTAATAAAATAGCTTAAAGCTTACTAGCTTAAGAGAGTAATTCTAGCTAAGATTGCTAAGTTTATTTAAGAAGAAATTATCTATTTTTATAAACTATATAATAAACTTATTATTAATAGAGGCCTAGAGAATAAGGATATTATTATTAAGTTTAATAAGAAGTATAATATAAAAAGAAAAGTAATATCTATATATAACCTAAGCGCTAATAGAGTAGTTAAGACTAGTTATTAGCTAATTACCTATATATTATCAATATAAACTAGAGGAGAGAGAGATATTAACCCTTAACTATACGTTCCCGCTACCTTATTTATAAACTAATCAAGTATTTATACTTTAACTAGCTTTAACCTTTTTTATTTTTTATATAGATTTAAACGTATTACTCCTATAGAGACCCTAACACTAACCTAGAGGTTTCTTAATTAGAATTTAATAATAACAAAAGAAGAGGAGGTTTAAATATATCTATAAGCTTTCCTATAACTTAAGAAGAATAGGAAATAAGTTAAAACAATAATTAATAGTTAATATAAGAAAGCTATAGAATATTATAACAATTAATATAAGAGGATTATAAGGAAGGAGAGGCTAGAGGTAAGTAATTTAGTATTAGTATTTAATATTAAAAGTTCAATTAATAAATTATCTATTAAAAAGCTTAAATACTAATAATAAGGCCCTTTTTATATCTTATTATAAGCTCTAAACGCTCTATTACATTAATTAGTAATATTAGTAAGTAATAAGGTTACTAGAAAGATATTTAATAGGAATTAACTTTATAAATCTATTTAAACTCCTAAAAGATATTAGGAATTAAGTAGTTTAAATATTTATAAATCTAATTTAAAAGGAAACCTAGTAAAGATCTTCTTAATATTAGGAAATAAAGAGTATAATAATTATATACCTAAGGAAGAGGAGGAGGAACTTATATTACTTAGAGAAAATAATTAGAAGAAAGAGGAGGATTTATTATAATTAATAATTAATAATAAGATTAAAATAGTATTTAAGGGATTTAGAGAAGGTAATTAAAGCTTTAAATACTAAATAATAGCTAGTTATTAAGATTCCTAAGATAATAAAGGAGAAAGAGAAGGAGTATATTAAAATAGAGGATCTAGGGGATATATAAGGTTTCTTTTATTATAACTTATTTTAATTAATAATTTAGAAGCTTATTTTTATTTTCCCTTTTCTTTATTTCTTAGTTTAAAAGTTTAAGATTCTAGGGATAATGTTTCTAAACTTTAGGGATAAGAGTAAGAGATAGTATTAGTAACTCCCTATTTATTTAAGTATACCTCTTTATTACTATTTAATATAATAATAGCTTAGATAATTTTAATATGTATTAGTAATTATAATAGAGGTATTAAGCCTAGGGAAATATAAGACCCTTAACCTTTTAGTAATAATACTAAAGACCCCGGCCTCTGGCTACTATATAGTGATTTTACCTACTTAAGTGCAACAGACCTTCTAACTCCGCGCCTCCTAATAATATATAGCCTTTAGTCATGTAATCCTTTCCTAACTATAGCTATACTTATACGTGCCTATTATACTAGATAGCCTCACGATCTTTAACTTTATATTAATAATAACGTGGTTTTTAATTATTTAATAGACTACGAAACTATTAACTTTTCCTCTCGCGTACTACCCGCGCTGCTAATACCGCCTCTATTACCGCTTCGTCCGCTAGTAGTCCTCTTATTCGATCGGGTTAGCTAACGCCTTCGTAGTAGCTATACCGTCGTTAGCAACGCTCTCTCTATTAGTTAGCATAAGCCGTACTTACTAACGTTTAAGCCCTAAGGGGCCTAGGCCGCCTCTACCTTAATAGTGCGGAGGACCTGCTTAAAGAAGGGCTACTCTATAGGGTATATAATAACCCGCCTAGCTTCTATTACTAAGTCTACTTACTTAGCTATAATATAATAATAAGTATCCCCTCTAGGGGTATTAATAAGAGCCCTCTTAAGGGCTATATTAATAATACGCTCTCTATATATAACGGAGTAGTTAAAAAAAGAGCGGGTTTTATTAATTATATTAATACTAAACTCTCTAGCGAGCTCTTGCGCGTTATTAGTATTAAAAGGTATATCTTATATAAGCTTAGCGTTTTTATATATAAGGTCTAGTATTAATATAGTTAAGGGATAAGGAAGAGGGAGAGATATAAAGCCCTACTCGTAGTAATAGAGCTTCTTATACTTCTAGCTATAAGAACCTCTTAGGAAAAACCTCTTTAGTTAAGGAGTTACCTCTTATATAGTAGTATTTATAGTACCTTTAGTACCTTGCTAGAAGGTTGACCTTTTAGGTTAAGAAGTTATCTTATATAGTAGCTTTTACCTTACTAGAAGGTTTAGCGAGGGCGTTACTATAAGAGCCTTAGTAGCCCGTTCAGCTCTAATATAATTAGCCCTAGTATAGCGCGCGTCTAACTTTATAATATTTAGAGGGTTTGCTTGCGAGTAGTAGGAACGTATAGAGTTCCTATATTGTTTTCCTTAACTAGTAGAGGGTATAGG
Organism: Colletotrichum ledebouriae; assembly: GCA_036785755.1. Taxonomy (NCBI): domain Eukaryota; kingdom Fungi; phylum Ascomycota; class Sordariomycetes; order Glomerellales; family Glomerellaceae; genus Colletotrichum; species Colletotrichum ledebouriae. The sequence continues at coordinate 4,965 of JAVHLU010002782.1, forward strand.
TTAAAAAACCTATATAGTATTTCTTAAATTATACCTGCAAACTAGGTGAATTTGTTGTAGTCTTTTTGCGAAGGGGCTGCGGCGTAATTCCGAGCTTAATAAGAGAAGAAGTTAATAATAGAGGATAGAGGAGGATATTTATTTAATTTATAACTAAGCTACTTATTTTAAGAGCTACTATTAATTATTATTTTCCTTTATTCTTTCCCTATATAGAACTATTTTAATTTATTTCAGGTTTTTTTTATCCTAAGTTTATTTTATTTATTATAGCTAAAGAGGGTAAGAGATAAGAGTTAGGTATTCCTTCTATAAGCTACTAATAAATTACTATATTATTAAAGTAATTAATAGATATAAAAATATACTCCTAACCCCTTAAACCCTCTAGTTTCTCTCTCTCTTATATATATATTATTTACTTTTAAGCTTAATTTATTTATTAAATATATAATATTAACTACTATATTATAGCTCCTTCTTTTCTTTAAATATTATTTCTATTTAGCTTTTTAGTTTATAAATTACTTATACTTACCCCTTATTAACTTTTCTTATAATATACTATAATAAGGAAAGTTATTTTTTATAATAATAAAGTATTAGATATATATATCTAGGAGTTAAGATCTTTAAACCTTTTTATCCTTAAAATTAGGCTTTTAATAGAGCTTATATTTAATAAACTAAGTATAAGTAGGTTTTAAGTATAGGGATAAAATAATAGAGATATCCTAGGCTTTAAACCTCCTAATAAGCTTAGTTACTAGCCTTAGCTAATTAAATATAAGATATACCCTCTACTTAGGAAGGATAATATCCCTAGTTTGCGCAACGACCCGCTGAACTTCCGCTGCTAAGTTTGCTTGCTTAGCTCTAATGCTATCGCACCTTATAGAGTCCCCTATAGGGGTATTAAGGTAAGCCCTCTTAAGGGCTATATTAATAATATGCTCTCTATATATAGTAGAGTAGTTAATAAAAGAGCGGGTTTTATTAATTATATTAAGGCTAAACTCTCTAGCGATCCTATCTATATTATTTATATTAAAAAGCATACCTTGCTTAGGCTTAGTATATTTATATATAGGGTTTAGTACTAATATAGTTAAAGGATAAGGATAAGGAAGAGGGAGAAGTATAAAGCCCTACTCGTAGTAGTAGAGCTTCTTATATTTCTAGCTATAAGAACCTCTTAGGAAAGACCTCTTTAGTAAAGCAGTTACCTCTTATATAATAGTATTTATAATACTTTACTAGAAGGTTAACCTTTTAGGTTAAGGAGTTATCTTATATAGTAGCTTTTATAGTACCTTTAGCACCTTACTAGAAGGTTAACCTTTTAGGTTAAGGAGTTATATTATATAGTAGCTTTTATAGTACCTTGCTAGAAGGTTTAGCGAGGGCGTTACTATAAGAGCCTTAGTAGCCCGTTTAGCTCTAATATAATTAGCCCTAGTATAGCGCGCATCTAACTTTATATAAGGGTTTGCTTATAGGTAATAGGAATATATAGGGTTCCTATATTATTTTCCTTAACTAGTAGAGGGTATAAGTTAAAATACCTATATAGTATTTCCTAAATTATACTTACGAACTAGGTGAATTTATTATAGTCTTTTTGCGAAGGGGCTGCGGTGTAATTCCGAACTTAATATCCCTAGTTAGATAGATCTTTTTAATATAGTATTAAAATATATCCTTATTAAGCGTTAGAATAAGACCTTAGAAGTAATAGAGAAGATAATTCGCCCTTTATACTTATAATAAGTTATAGCTAGTATATTTAATACTATTAATATATTTAAATTAGTAACTCTAATATATACTAAGGATATCTTAGTAATTACTTATTACCTTATAAGGCTTACTAAGCCTAGCTAATTACTCTATTATAAGATAGTTAGAGGTATAGAAGATAATTTTAAAAATAGAGATATAAGGGATATTATAATTACTTAGATTAAAGCTAAATCCCTTAATATACTACTTATTTATCTATAAGTACCTAAGTTTATTAAAGTAGTTATTATAAATCTACTAATTAATTTATAAGATAGGAGAAACTAGTTTTATAATAATTAGTAGTTAAGAAGAGGAGCTAAAGGATAACTATAAACTCTAATATTAATTACTAGGAGCTTTATTAATATATAAAGCTAAAGAGGTTTTAATAAGATAACTATACCTAATTAAACCTTAATATATAGACCCTTTACTATAAGCTTCTAGTTTATACTTTATTAATTAGCTTAAGTCTTTTATATAAATTCGAAGCCTAGTATTACTAAAGTAGCCTATTAAGATAAGGTACTAAGCTTAGATTAATTATTTATTAATAGCCTTTACTAGTAAAATACCTCTAAAAGGATATTAAACTTAATTAAGAATAAATAGACTTCTATATAATTAATAATTCAAATTAAGAGATAAAGATATTAAGAAAAGGATAGCTTAAAAAGATATTAAATATTAAATAGCTAAGTATACCCCTGAATTTATAAACCTAGAGGTTTCCTCTCTAGATAAGATAGATATTAACTTACTAATACCTAAAGATATTAATTTATAAACTAGTCTAATAGTTCCTACTAATCTAGAAGAGTTAGATAGGGAGGAAGGATTATTAAAAGAACTAAATATTTAGAGTATAAGAAAAAGAAATAACTATAAGAAGTAGAAGAGGGATTATAACTTATAGTAAATAGCTAATTTTATAAAATATCTTAACTACCCTAGGTTTATAAAACTATTTATATTACTCTATTTAGCCCCTATTATCTTAAAAGATATTTTATTTAACCCTACTAATACCTTAGTAGTATTTAATATTATAAGACCTAAAAGGAACCCTATATTAAATAAAAATAAGCCTATACTAGTAGTCCTATAGTATATATAATAGAGCTAAGAGTCTACGAATTACTTAATAACTTAATATAGAAGAGGGTTACTTATTATAACTTTAGCTTAGGTAAAATATTTATTAGACCTCTATAATCTATAAGAGAAGCTTATTAAGTTCGGAATTATACCGCAGCTCCTTCGTAAAAAGACTATAATAAATTTACCTAGTTCGTAAGTATAATTTAGGAAATATTATATAGATATTTTAACCTATACCCTCTACTAGTTAAGGAAAATAATATAGGAACCCTATATATTCCTACTACTTATAAGCAAACCCTCTAAATATTATAAAGTCGGACGCGCGCTATACTAGGGCTAATTATATTAGAGCTAAACAGGCTACTAAGGCTCTTATAGCAACGCCCTTGCTAAACCTTCTAGCAAGGTACTATAAAAGCTACTATATAAGATAACTCCTTAACTTAAAAGCTTAACCTTCTAGTAAAGTAAATACTACTATATAAGAGGTAACTCCTTAACTAAAGAGGTCTTTCCTAAGAGGTTCTTATAGCTAGAAGTATAAGACGCTCTACGAGTAAGGCTTTATACCTCTCCCTCTTCCTTATCCTTATCCTTTAATTATATTCGCACTAGACCTTATATATAAATATACTAAGCCTAAGTAAGGCACGCCCTTTAATATAAATAATATAAAGGGGATCGCTAGAGAGTTTAGCCTTAATATAATTAATAAAACCCGCTTTTTTATTAACTACTCTACTATATATAGAGAGTATATTATTAGTATAGCCCTTAAGAGGGCTTATCTTAATACCCCTATAGGGGACTCTATAAGGTATAATAGTATTAAAGCTAAATAAGTAAACTTAGTAATAGAATTTTAGTAGGTTATTATATATCCTATAGAGTAGCCCTTCTTCGAGCAGGTCCTCTATATTACTAAGGTAGAGGCGGCCTAGGTAGCCTAGGCCTATTAGGGGAACGTTAATAAGTATAGCTTATGCTAACTAATAGAGAGAGCGTTACTAATAACGGCATAGCTACTAGCGGATAAAGTAGTAATAGAGGCGGTATTAGCAGCGCGGGTAGTACGCGAGAGGATAAGTTAATAGTTTCGTAGTTTAAATAATTAAAAACCACGTTATTATTAATATAAAGTTGAAGATCGTGAGGCTATCTAGTATAATAGGTACGTATAAGTGCGGCTATAGTTAGGAAAGGTGGTTAGTAAGGTCACGTGACTAAAGGCTATATCTTGTTAGGAGGCGCGGAGTTAGAAGGTCTATTACACTTGAGCAGGTAAAATCACTACGCAGTGGCTAGAGGCTAAGAGAAGCTTATAAAATAAGAAGACTTAGATAGTTTAGAGGTTATAGCCCTTTTTAAGTTTATTATTAAGGGCTACCCTTTTAATATTTATATCTTAATTTATAAACTAGCCTAGTAACCTAGGAAAGAGATTAATAAGGCTTCTATAAAGCTTAAAAGGGTAGAGGTAATAAACCTTTAGGATACTACTAGGGCCTTCTTTCTACTAAACTATAGTAATTATTACTAAGCTATAATCTTTATAAACTAGTTAACTAGCTACTACTTTTATTATAACTCTATATAAGACTAGAATAGTAATTAGCGCTTTATTAAAGCTATATAAGACCTTAATATATAGTACTATAAGATAAGAGCTCCTTAATAACTCTAAAAGCTCCTATTAATTAATACCTATATAGTTAATTTAGTTTAATAGAGGGATAGATTTATATATAGCCTCTAGTATATTAAATAAGCTAGAGCTCTAATTTAAAAAGGAGTATTATTACTATATTCTAATAATATAACCTTAAGTAATAATATATTATTTACTAACTCTAAGATGCCCTTAGTTAGCTAATATATATCTATAATTACTATAGAGTTCTATAACCTAACTATTAATAGTAATATAGCTCTATAAGATACCTTATTAAGCTAAGAAGACTTTAAGAAAGTACCTTTCTTCTCTCTATACCCTCCTACTTCTTTACTTATAAATAGTAATATAATAGATTTTAGAAGTAATAACAATAATATACTATCTCTTATATTAAATATTCCTTAACTTATTTATAGATTATCAATATTATCTAGGTCTATCTTATCTAAAATACTAGATAATAAGCTTAAATACCTTAGATACTAGCTTTAGTTATAAGTCTTATAGATATTAAGTTATAATATAACTATTAAGCTATACTAGAGAACTATACTTCTAGATATACTATTATATCCTAAGTAACCTAATCCTTTAAATAAGCGTAATTATAATTATATAGATTATATCTAGTAGAAGGTTAACTAATAGAATTAGATTAAGTAGAGTATACCTAAGGGAGTATATTATTATAACTTTTTACGCCTAGTATATTAAAGTAGGTAGTTTTAGATATACTAAGGGTTAGAGTAAGATAAGGAGTATAATAAAGAGGAAGAGGTAATAAGGCTTTTATTAAGATATAACTTATAATAAAAAATAATTAAACCTAAGGGATTTTCTTAGTAATAAGATCGCCCGCTAAGAAGACGTTATTAATAAAAGGGATTTATTAATAGAGTTTACTTATTATTTCTATAAAGTAATTTTATTTATTTCTTTAAGACTCTCTTTTATAATATTATAAAGAGTCTTAAGGGAATAATTAGAATAGGATAAGATAGATTTAGCTATATAGCTTTTAAAAAGCCCCCTTAGTATATAAGCTTATTATAAGAAGACTATAGAATAGAGTATAGAGGAGAGGAGTATAGCAGACTTAAGTATTATTTATATATTATTACTATTAGTACCTTAATAATCCTATATCTTATTTTCTAGTGTTTTCTTAGCAAATCTATACCTAATCTAGATAATCTCTTTTAATTAGATCTACGAATTATTTTATATATCTTTTAAGCTTACTTTTAAAGGCCTCTAGCCACTGCATAGTGATTTTACCTGCTCAAGTGCAACAGACCTTCTAACTCCGCGCCTCCTAACAATACATAGCCTTTAGTTATATAATTATAACTTTCCTAACTATAGCCGCACTTATACATGCCTATAGCCTCACGATCTTTAACTTTATATTAATAATAATATAGTTTTTAATTATTTAATAGACTATAAAACTATTAACTTATCCTCTCGCGCACTACCCGCGCTACTATTAAATACCGCCTCTATTAGCGCTTTATCCGCTAGAAGTTATTACTATCTTTATAGTCCTCTTATTCAATCGGGTTAGCTAACGCCTTCGTAGCTATACCGTTATTAGCAACGCTCTCTCTATTTAGCGCAAGCTATACTTACTAATCCCTAATAAGCCTAGGCTACCTAGGCTGCCTCTGCCTTAGTAATATAAAGGACCTGCTTAAAGAAGGGCTACTCTATAGGGTATATAATAACCTACTAAACTTCTACTACTAAGTTTACTTACTTAGCTCTAATACTATTATACCTTATAGAGTCCCCTATAGGGGTATTAAAATAAGCCCTCTTAAGAGCTATATTAATAATATACTCTCTATATATAGCAGAGTAATTAATAAAGGAGCAGGTTTTATTAATTATATTAAGGCTAAACTCTCTAGTAATCCCCGCTATATTATTTATATTAAAAGGTATACCTTACCTAGGCTTAGTATATTTATATATAAGGTCTAGTATTAATATAATTAAGGGATAAGGATAAAAAAGAGAGAGAGGTATAAAACTCTACTTATAGAGCTTCTTATACTTCTAGCTATAAGAACCTCTTAGGAAAGACCTCTTTAGTTAAGGAGTTACCTCTTATATAATAATATTTATAATATCTTACTAGAAGGTTAAGCTTTTAAGTTAAGGAGTTATCTTATATAGTAGCTTTTATAGTACCTTGCTAGAAGGTTTAGCAAGGGCGTTGCTATAAGAGCCTTAGTAACCCGTTTAGCTCTAATATAATTAGCCCCAGTGCGGCGCGTATCTAATTTTATATAGTAGTATTTAGAGGGTTTACTTATAAGTAGTAGGAATATATAGGGTTCCTATATTATTTTTCTTAGCTAGTAGAGGGTATAAGTTAAAATACCTATATAATATTTCCTGAATTATGCTTGCGAACTAGGTGAATTTATTATAGTCTTTTTGCAAAGGGGCTGCGGTGTAATTCCGAACTCAACGCTTACTTTTAATATTCTTATCTGTTTATAGGTAGAGTTATATTATTTATTATCTTTCTAGTTCCTATTAGTTCTAGCCCTTTCTAATATATATATATATATAAGGTTATAAATATTATTAGAATTTATATAGATTTTCAAAGTATTTATTCCATAAAGGAAATACTTTTATAATTAAGTGTTTATGTTTTATAGTTATTAAAGTGTTATTAAAGAGATGTTATATACGTATATAACTATATATACTATAGTTATTTTTCAAATTTTATTTAACCTTTATAAGGTTATAATAAAAATTTTAAGATATACCTTCGGTATTCTTATACCCCCCCGTAAGGTATATATCTATTTATCTATAGCTTATTATTTATATGTTATAATATGTTATAATATATTATAATATGTTATTGAGCTCGGAATTACGCCGCAGCCCCTTCGTAAAAAGACTATAATAAATTTACCTAGTTCGCAAGTATAATTCGGGAAATACTATATAGGTATTTTAACCTATACCCTCTACTAGTTAAGGAAAATAATATAGGAACCCTATATATTCCTACTACTCGCAAGCAAACCCTCTAAATATCACTATATAGAGTTGGACGCGCGCCGCACTAGGGCTAATTATATTAGAGCTAAACGGGCTACTAAGGCTCTCGTGGCAACGCCCTTGCTAAACCTTCTAGCAAGGTAAAAGCTACTATATAAGATGACTTCTTAACCTAAAAGGTCGACCTTCTAGCAAGGTACTAAAGGTAAACGCTACTATATAAGAGGTAACTCCTTAACTAAAGAGGTCTTTCCTAAGAGGTTCTTATAGCTAGAAGTATAAGAAGCTCTACGAGCAGGGCCTTATGCCTCTCCCTCTTCCTTATCCCTATAACCTATAATAAATCCTTAACTATATTAGCACTAGACCCTATATATAAAAACGCTAAGCCCGCGCGAGGTATGCCCTTTAATACTAATAACGCGTAAGAGCTTGCTAGAGAGTTTAGTATTAATATAATTAATAAAACCCGCTCCTTTTTTAACTACTCTATTATATATAGAGAGCGTATTATTAGTATAGCCCTTAAGAGGGCTCTTATTAATACCCCTAGAGGGAATACTTGCTATTATATTATAGCTAAGTAAGTAGACTTAGTAGTAGAAGCTAAGCGGGTTATTATATACCCTATAGAGTAGCCCTTCTTTAAGTAAGTCCTCTATACTATTAAGGTAGAGGTAGCCTAGGCCCCTTAGGGCTTAAACGTTAGTAAGTATAGCTTATGCTAACTGCTTTAATATAGAGAGAGCGTTATTAACGACGGTATAGTAAAGATAGTAATAACTTCTAGCGGATAAAGCGGTAATAGAGGCGGTATTTAATAGCAGCGCGGGTAGTATATAAGAGGAAAAGTCGATAGTTTTATAGTCTATTAAATAATTAAAAACTACGTTATTATTAATATGAAGTTAAAGATCGTGAGGCTATCTAGTATAACGGGCATATATAAGTACGGCTATAGTTAGGAAAGGTAGTTAGTAAGATCACGTAACCGAAGGCTATATATTATTAGGAGGCGCGGAGTTAGAAGGTCTGTTGCACTTAAGCAGGTAAAATCACTATGCAGTGGCTAGAGGCCTTATAATATATTATAATATATTATAATATGTTATATCACACTCTGTTTATAAGTTATTTACTCTAATATAAAAACTCTTAAAACCTAGTGAGAATAATAAAGAGGAAATTCTTAGAGTATTTATATATAATAATTACTAGTGGAAAAACCTAAAAACCTAACTCTTATAGCTATAAAAGGAAAACTAGACTTTTATAATAGTTTATAGTTATTATAGTCTAATAGTTTAGATCTATAATGCGGTTATTATCCAAGTTATTAGTTATATTATTTATGTTATTATTTATATTATTAATATTATTACTACCTACTATGTTTAATAGGTTATGGAATTTTATTTTGCCTAAAGGCTTTATTAATATTTCTATAATATTATTACTAGACTATATTAAAAGAGGAAAATCTCTTCTTCTATAACTAGATTCCTAGTAAAATAGTATTTAATATCAATATGCTTAGCCTTTATATAAAATTCAGGATTCCTAGCTAACTTTCAAGCTAAGATATTATCTATAGATATTTTAGGCTTTACAAGGCTATTATAGCCTAATGTATTAAGTATAAAGCTATAGCTATTATATATATATAGAGCCTCTTTTGCTATATTACATACAGCTATATATTTAGCTTTATAGCTTAATAAGGCTACTGTTTTTTTATTTAGAAGAAGAATAGGATATAATATTATATAAACCCTAAGTAAATATATATACTAAGGTTAACTTTTAATTATTAAAATCTTATGCCTAATGAGAATCTATAAATCTAATTATATTATTATTATTAAGTATATCCCTACTATACTTATATATTAAACCGTAGTTAGGGAATTTATTTATATATCCCTATATTCTATTAAGAGCTATACAGTGCTCTTTAGAGGGATTACTACTATAATAGGCATAAGTTATAACCGCTAAAGTAATATCTAGCCCTACCTTTAAAGCTAGGTATAATAGGGCTCCGATCTCTTATTAATATTATAATATTTCCTCTATAGTTAGATAGTTATTATTTTTATATAACTTTAGGTTATTATCTATAGGGGTATAAGCCCTATAGACTTTAGTTTTATTATATTTATTAAGTATCTTTTCCATATACTTTAATTATTTTATATATAATCATTTATTTATACGGTCTATTATTATTTCATTTCCTAGGAAGATACTAGGCTCCCCTAAGTATTGAAGTCTTAAATACCGTTATAGTTTATTATATATATAGTTATAGTTATTATTATTATTAATAGCTAATAGCATATTATTAATATAATAAGCTAGAATAGCTTTATAGTTATTTATATTTAATATAAATACTCCCTTATCATAGGGAGAGACTTCAAAGTTATACTAAAGTACTATTAACCGTAGGTATTTATACCATAGGCGTGGGCTTTGTTTTAAGCCATATAAGGCTTTATTAAGCTTATATATTAAGCTATCATCCGTTGGAATATTATTATATATTAATGTATTAGTATTTGTATCATATAAGAAACCAGTAGGTATCCTCATATATAGATCTTTATTAATATCTACGTAGGTAAAAGCAGTAGTAATATTAAACTACTTTAATATATAGTTATATGTTATAGTAAACATTCATATAAATCTATAGCCTTTAGACCTATAAGTAGTACTAAAAGTTTCAAGGTAATCTATACTAACGTATTAGTTAAAACCTTAAACTACCTAATGGGCTTTATATTTTATATTATTATTATTATTATATTTCATTTTATAAACCCAGCGGCCCCCTAGGGAATAAACTCCCCTAGGTTTAGGTATAATATTCTAAGTATTATTATCCTTAAGTTATTATCATTATTATCATTATTATCATTATTATCATTATTATCATTATTATCATTATTATCATTATTATCATTATTATCATTATTATCATTATTATCATTATTATCATTATTATCATTATTATCAT
>JAVHLU010002783.1:0-15566 GCA_036785755.1 Colletotrichum ledebouriae
TACCCTTTATAATAATTAGGTATAAAGCTATTCTAGAATTAACCTATTCTCTTTTATAATACCTAATTAAGGAGGGGATAAGTAGGGACTTATTATTTATAAGGTATATCCCTCTATAGTTATTTAGGACTATAGACTTATATAATACGTAGGGTCCTAAGTAGGGGGTTATAAAGATACTTAGGTACTCTTTATCTAAGTTAACTATATTATCCCCGACCTTATTTAAGAGGGCTATATAGAAAGTAACTACTACTATATTAGTAGGGTAGCTCGGGGCTACGTTAGATTTCTTAGATAAACCTTTATTATCCCCCTTATTATTTTAGCGGTTTTTATTCTTATAGAGTATAATATATAGCTAGCCTTTATAAGTAAGTTCCTTATAAAGATTAGTAAAGCGTAGGTTACTATTTAACTAGTTATAGATCTAAGCTACTTATATATCTATTACTAATATATAGGGGCCCTTCTAGTAATATCTAGTTAAAGTAGCTTCTAAGTAGTTATATTTAATACTTAGCTATTAATAGCTCGACCTATATAGGTACTATTTACTACTAGATATATTACTAGTTATAGGAACGCTTAATAAGTTAGCCTTATCTATATAGCTAGCTAGTATTATAAAGACCCCTACGCTTCGTCCTTATAACCTCGAGTAGAGTATATCCTCGTATAAGAGGTCCTTGAATATATTAGTATATTAGCTTATATTAGAGACTAGTATCCCTACTCGCTCCTATTTAAGAATATCTATAATTTCTATATTAGCTTAAGTAAGTATAAAGTAATAACTTACTACTTAAAGAAAAGTTTTTAAAGCGAGGGTATTACTTACCTTAGGAAGCTTAAGCTAGGTAATATAGAGGTAGACGCCCCTAAAGTCCTTAATCTAGGTATTAGGATTAATACTCCTATTCGCCTTTTCTAGGACTTAGATATACTTTTCTTAAATAATAATAAGGGTATTAGCCTCGCTTAAAGTATAGTAATATTTAAGATTAATAATAAGGCTACGTAGGGTTATATCCCCTTTAGTAAGAAGTTTTATATATATAGGCGTAATAATATTATAAGTAATAGTTTCTATAACTAGATAGTTAATCTATTTAAACTCCTAGTCCTCGCGGGTTTACTTAGACTCTTATATAATAAGTAAATAAAAGTGCTCTAGGTATTATTCCTATATACCTATAATATTCTTATTAATTATAACTAGGGTAGTTAGAAGCTAAAGGGGTTATAATTTATTCGTCTATATCCTAGTAATAAACTTAGGAGTAGTCCTAGAAGTAGCATTAGAAGTAGCCTCTTCGAGAGCCTCCTAGTTAAGTAGAGTAATATATTAATTATAAGCGCTCTTCTCTTATAGGTAATAAGTATTAATATCCTAGTTTTATTTAGTAATATATAAATTAAGAGTTAGAGTTTCTAATAAGATCTTACCTAAGTATAAAGGTCCCTTAGGGTTATTTAAGTTAATATATTTCTAGACTCTAGTAGCTTAAGCTTTAGCTTAGATTATAATATACTAAGTAGCGAAGTCCCTATATATAGTTAGCTAATATAATATTATAGTAGTAGTAGTAGAAGATATTATAATTAAGGTTATTTAGAAATAGAGGGTTTATAGTAATAGAGGATAGTATATAATAAGGAGGAAAGAAGGAATAGGAGAGAGGAAGTTTTAATAAGTACTTTTAGTAGTAAAGGCTCGTTTTAAAATAGTAGTTAGAGGTCTAGTTAGAGCAAGGCTTATAACTATTAAGATATATCCTATAGAGCTATATTTATAGTTACTAAAGAGCTTAATCTATTATAACGAGAGTAGCTATAACGTAGTTACTTATAACTATAGTTAGAGGAATAACCCCCGGAATAAGGTCGCTCCGGAGCCGACGTTAGTTATATGCCGCGCTAGGAACGGGCGATGCTAAAGGCATCACGACACCAGGGATCTCTCGTATGCTGCCATTTATTAACCCCAACCGCATCATATATATCCTCAATTTCACCCGGCGGAGAATCACCGAAGGATAGACTTCACTAACATCTGCAGCCGAGCCCAAGGATATCAAATAGAACGCGGGAGTAGGCGAGGCGTTTCTATCCAAGTATCTAGCAAAACACCCCGATCACCCTCGCCTTCACCAATTACCACATCCTGATCGGTTATTCGACGAACTCGACGAACATGTTAGCCGGTTCAGACACTACAGGTATTAGCCTCGCTGCGACCATATACTACCTGCTCAATAACCCCCAAAGCATGGATAAGCTGCGCGCCGAGATCGACGAGTTTACACGCCGTGGAAAGTTGCCGCAGAAACCTACATTCAAACACACGCAGGAAATTCCTTACTCGCAGGCTGTGATCACGGAGACACTGCGAATCCACCCAGCAGTCGGCCTACCGTTAGAAAGAGTTGTCCCTGAAGGCGGGGCTACGATTGCCGGGCGTTTCTTTCCTGAAGGAGCAAGTGCCGACAACGAATAACTGTCACTTCCACTTCTTCAGTCCGTTGTCGAAGTCAACAGTTGGGTGCAGCACCGGAACAAGAGCCTCTACGGCGAGGATGCCAATCAGTTCCGTCCCGAGCGCTGGCTCATAGATGAGAATCAACGTTTGTCAGTCATTAATCGCAATTGGATGCCAGTGAGTCAAAGGTATAAAGATTTTGTTGTCATGGTATTCTGAATTCATACGCAGTTCGGGCTGGGATCAAGGACATGTCTGGGCAAGAACGTCTCAATTTTGGAAATGACTAAGTTGACTCCAAGAATCATTTGGGACTTCGACTTCCAATTGCAAGGGGATACAGTGACAGCCAGTGGCTCGTGGACGACAGAAGATATCTGGTTTGTCAAGCCTCGGAACTTCTACGTCAGGGTTCAGCCGAGAAAGGTCATCAGCTAAGACCATATGCTCGCACACGTGTCACTCTGTCAGCCTATCAGCTTAAGCGGATTAAGCGGAGGGCTTTTCCTTGCGAGATTTTGGATGATCCGTGCTGTACTGTATTGAACTGCACAAAAGGCTTGCACTTGTGTTTGCTATTATCAGGTGATTCGTCCGCCTGGTGGGACGTTTGATAGCATACGGTTCTGCAGTGTACAATGTGCTGCAAAAGCCGCCACTCCGAGACACCATATTTTTGTTAGATGATAAGCCCCCATGTTTGAGTCTAAAGCTAGCTTATGACCGCTTCGTCGCAAGACACAGACCTCGTTGTCAAGCTCCAGTCCTGTCTCCTATTGTCTCTGACGCGAATCCCGGCCATGACGAACCTCCCCCTTTTAAACCCTGTCGAACACATCCTTGGTCCATTGAACTTGAATAGAGAAATAGTCCATGGCAAGTAGTTTCTTCGCCTAAGAACATTCTTTCGTCTCGACTGGCAGATAATCTACTGTCCGCCGCAGCATCCGCAACTGGCGCAGGAGTCGACAACGTAGAGGTGGTAGTTGTACCGCCCAGCGATCTGGCCGTTCTTGTCATGGCCACCGGTAGGAACATTGTTGCAGTATGTGATACAGTTAAACAGCTGGTTGCCGACTTCTTTGTTGTAGCCAGACACAGTCCCGCCGATGGCGGTACACTCAGCATACATGACGGGGAACTGCTCCTTGGAGCAGTCGATGTAGCTCTGAGCTGGTGAAGTAACAACGCCACAGAATTGAGCGGCAACGGAGGTGACGAGAGCGCCGAGGGAGAAAACGACGAGCTGCATGGTGTCGAATGTTCTTTAATTTCGTTTTTTTAAAAAAAAGGGTTGAGAATCGTCCGTTTTCCGGTGTCGATTGATAAGATGTAGAGTAAAACGTGTCATGGAGACAACAACGGAAGTGTTTAAATACTTCAGAGCCGGCGTCTCATCGTGGACAGAACCAACCGGAAGCAGATCGTATCCGATCACCCCATCTCGTTCCATAGTTGCACGTTTTCCCAGATTTTTGAATCTGATGAAATTGTGACAAAGCATCACCATTCATGGTTCCTTACGTGGAGAATGGAGGACTGATGGAAGTTCACTCAAGGCAAGGTTGTGTGCAGAAGCAGATGCCAAGGCGGTTCAACGGGACGGCAAGGACCAAGTTGGCCAATTGGAGTCCATGGTGTGAAATAGGCCAGCACAATAAGCAACTCGAAGTAGAATAACAGTCGGCGGGATCCGAAGTCTTCTGATGAAAATGCAACGGTACCTGCATACAGATTCCCTACAGATCAGTCATAATCCGGGCCTGTCGCATGAAAGCGCGCATAGAGCCTCGGAAACATTGGAAAGATTTGCCACGGTTGGAAATAGATTCCATCACATAGCTGGCGATTAGAAAACGCCCAGCGAGATATCGTCCGGCAGGACTCCGACATCAAACATCCCTGGCTGCGCTGTTATGCATTCATCAGTGTCCCATATGCCTGATTCTAACAGCCTTGATAGCATCCACTGCCCGATCTTCTCTTTCAAGTAATCAATTTCATGCGGTCCTGAGCCAGTCTCAAAGCTCGTGTTCATATTTGGGATAGTGGTATCGCACACAGTGATCCGACCTCTGATTTGAGTAGGTTGCATATCACGGTAGCATTGGCGATTGTCCAGCTTCCCAGTCGAGGAGTCATCTGCATCTCGCCCTGCCATTCCGTCTTGGCATTCCTCCGTATGGAATTGTGTCCCCGCCCTGCGGCCCCCGCCCAAGGTACGGGGACCGGGCATGGTTCCACTTTGAGAACTCGGCCGACAGCGGGTGTCTCGGCGCTCCCGCAAGGCCAGCAGAATGGAATGCTACCGGTCGCGGAAATCACCGGCTAGCGTTCCGTGAGTGGAACCAGGCCGAAGTTGTGTTAGGGACAACTCAGTCCCGGACGGGTATTACACCATACACGACCTTTCTTAAGTTCACATAAGGGAGACAAATCACCAGCTCGGCGAGCCTCGCCGATCGAAAATTGTCTACGATTCGGGTAGTCTCAACGTGCTGACAATTCACGCCAAGACATCGAAGAACGGGGGGTTACTCAAGAGAATCGGCTCACATGCTGCCGGCGCTAACCTGTCGTGTACTCAGGAGGCAAGGGGCTGGGGAAGCCGGAGTCGAAGATGTTAATTCCGCCCCATCGCGATTCCTCCATCCCGATGACGATGACACTTCTGTAGGGCAAAACTCATATGTTGTCGCGTGGCAAAAGGACTTGATTCACTTTCCAGCGTGCCAGACCACGAGGCAAGGTTGCACTAGCAGGTTGACTCGTTTCTTCTTGAACGAGATACCCCACAGATCTTCTAAATGTCTCTGCTACCAGCTTACGATTGGCCGCTAAGACATCGGGAAGTTGCTTGCTTTCCATACGCGTGGCACGCCAGAATGAGACATTCAGACCAGAACAGACAAGGATTTGATCAATCAAAGACATGGAAGCCACGCGTTAGAAGAGAAACACCTTCAGGGGTCGATTAGAGTCGGCGATCTGCTTGATTACTGACCACCGCCGTGACCAATCACCACATAGGACTGAAGCCTCCCTTCCTCCCTGCGTTCCTCTCAACACGAGCTAAACCTCCTCCCTTCGCCCTGGCGCCCGTGACATTTGGTTTTCCAATGAGACTTTCATGATGAGATGTGATAGCTGAGTCTTTCCCCACGGATAACGCGGACTACACCGCTTGACATAAAGAACGCCATGCTTCCACCATGGGACGAACACACCTTTCTGTGGAATAGACTTCGCCCAGCAGTTTCACTCCGACCGCCTTGTCGGACAGCGTCCTCGCTTCAACTCAACCTCACCTGCAGCTCAGCAGTGTCCAGTTTTATTGCAAATCGCACCAGATCTGGCAACATGTACGTTCCCGTCATCCTCAACCATATCATCGGGATATCTGAATCATCCAATTTGCTGACCAAGTCAGATGAACCAGGATTCGCTTGTCCGGACCCAATCCAGCAAATTGACGTGCGGAATCTGAACTGGGTCGCTCCCGGATAGCCACGCTGTGCGACATATAGCCTTTTTCGCTTTGGTACTTCAGCTGGTCTAGTCCTCTTCTGAGATCACAGACAGACACACGCACACACAGACAGAGACAAAAGCACGTGCGGTTCCAGCTCCGCCGTTCCGGAGCTCGGACATCATCTCGCCATCACCTGCAGGACACCTTTCTGACCCTGCAGCATCAAACGTTCCCGTGGGATTCTTTGAGGCAGTCTCCCGCTGCGTTCTACGTTTCAGACGGAAGAGCCGTGGTTAAAGCAGGCAGGCATCGCCACCACCACAAAAAAAAAAAAGGATCGATATTGCGGATCACTTGTGCCACCACTTGTCTCTCTTCTTCCACGCGGATCTAAGACATTTCACCCCTCGTACAACCACGACTCCCAGCTCAGATCCCGGAAACCGAAGATCATAATTAGGCGACCAAGTCTCATTTCTCATTCCTCTTGGACTTCCTCTTCGCTCGCACCAGTCCGCCACAATGGTTATCGTAGAAGCCCAAGACCGCAAGGTCCAGGCGACGCCATCGCCTGCGTTGCCAGACTACGTGACTTCTCCAAACGCTGTGTTTTGCGACGAGGGCGTTCGATGGAGGTATGGAAGAGCACCGGATTACACAAAGACGCGAAAAGTCTGGAGAGAGGGTGAGTTGTTCAGGCAATGAACATGAGAACTGTTGACTCATGGCCTCTCACAGGAAAGAAGATGAACCACCCTGCGGGCAGCCTACCAGAGCTGGTGGAGAACTTGGTCAAGAATTGGGAAGTAGAGGCTTCCTTCAAGACAAAGCTGGAGGACTGGCGAACCGTCGACCACGCCAATTACACCTTCTCGGTCAACGGCGGCCCGGCTCAGTCTGGTGAGCACATGCTCAAGGTGGGCACTTACAACGCCGTCATCTCGCCCAACGAGTACTACAGCCCCGATTACTCCGACTTCGCTTCCAGTCACAAAACCTTCAAACGCATGATGCCCACCTTTGCCTGGGAGGTCCTCGAGGTGTACAGCGGTCCACCATGTGTCGCTTTCAAGTGGCGCCACTGGGGCGTCATGAAGTCGGATTATGTTGGCTTCAACAAGTTCGTCTATCTTGATCAAAATTTCTTTCGGGATATGTTATTGACAGAGCATCACAGCAAAGGAGAGAAGGTCACTGCAAAGGCTCATGGTGGTCCCATTGACATTCAGGGGATGACAGTCGCAAGGGTGGACGACAAACTCCGACTTCAAGCCGTGGACACTTGGTTTGATTCGCTTCAGATGTTCCAACAGATTGCACCAAACGGTGTTGTGAAGAAGGAACCCGTCGACAACAGCTTGGACCCAGAGGCCAGGCTGGACGCTACAATAGCTGTTGAAGAGAAGCTATCGCCGAAGGAGCTCAGCGAACTGCATGTCGGTGCCACTGGTAATGCTAGAGGATGTCCCATGATGAACAGAGAATAGGTTGAAACCACGGGCATACCTGTAAAGGATGGAAGGCGTTTGAATGTGAATTAACTAAATAAACTCTGGTAGCAATATCCCAAGTCCATCTCCTCGCCATGAGCTTTCCACGACAGGACATCGACCAGCGATGATTCTAAGAAGGAAATCTAAAGCTGTCGAACTTCAGAGTCGTCTCTGGTTTCTTCAACTTGACCAACATCATTGATCAATCGGTAATTAGGCCGGCCCACCCAGAAACGGGGCCTTCGAGGGCGACCGGTTGACGACACATTTGACCAATGATCACCTTAATTCAGTGAGAATTGATGATTGACCGTCTAATGCTTAACCACATCACGTCCCCTCAGACTTCGACTGCACAGCTATCGCTCCGCTTCCAGATCTAACTGTTCTGCCGGGATTCAGTCAAAAACAGCCTAGTTCGACTCAAAAAAGCCAATTGTCTCCATGCGCACGGTGAGGTTCACCCGAAGCCAGGGGTTTCCGCCGCTTTTGAGCGGGTTTTCCGAGCCATGTCTTACATCGACCCTCATACCAGAAAAGCAACGCCCTGCCGAGAAATAACGATTCGTCCCAAGCAATCTAATGCTTACAGTTTTGACCTGGATCTAATCTTCGCAGCTGCTGACGTGTTGGATATCTCCTTACCTATACCACCGCACGCACATGATATCGTGAATCAGAAAGGCGCAACGCCTGCGTCAAAGTGCAACACGCGATGCCAGTTCCTGCGTCTGTCATACAAGAAACACCTAGATTTCTACTCGACATGCTCCACCCTGTGCAAAGCTGGCAGTACGCCATCTACAAAGGAATTCTTTCCATCTCCTGCCATAGCCGAGGATCCAAGTCCTTAAAACCTTCACGCACGCCACCTCCTCGCCTCTCCATCTTATCCTCGGACGACCAGCATCGCGACAACCATGCTCAGAGGACATGACTTTGCTTGAACGCCTGGGAACCTAGTTACATGAGACTCAGGAAACCCAACACCAAAATCAACGTGCACCACCATGCAGGATCTTGACCAAACCCCCCTGTAAGCCCGGCTTTGGCAGAATATAGACCGCAACTAGGACTCGCTACGATCGCTGTTATGAGACCGTACACCCCTATGGCCGTGATGCTGCCAAAGGCTGCCCAAAAGGCCACTTGGTTCTTGTGGTGTAACTCGACAATACTTGCATCCTGCCGGCAAAGAACACGAATTTTCGCGAGTGTCCTCACAAGAGCTTGATGTTGATCCAAACGACGCAGGCGACGAATGTAAGAAACCGCTGCGCATAGAGCCCATCATCGTCGATCTTCTCTGAGTCAGCATAGATCCCGGCAATCAGAGCGTTGCCAAATCATCGAAGATAGACAGTCATGTGCAAACCCTCCGCATTTTGGCCATACTTGAAAAGGTCTGGAACTACCGTCAAAGTATGCGACTTGAGATCCTGCTCCCATGTCCCAATGATGAAGATGCAGGCTGCCGTGAAAAAGCTAGTGAAGGTGAGACTACCTGGCTCATAAAGACTTGTCCCGGTGGCTTTGGTCTGTTCCTGAAACAGTTCCTAGGGAAGAAGTTGAGTGTCTCTTCCCAAAACATCGCAAGAATGAATTTGGTGGTCCGGTAGTAGTTCCACCTCCCTTACTGTCGTGCGGGATAGGGCCTACCTGCGTAGTCACGTGCGGTCCCACCCGTTCCGGAGCGGGTATATATATCCCTTCGGTCCGTATACCCCTATTTAGAGAGACTTCTTCCCATAGATATATATAGTTTAATATAGTTCGATATATAGAGACCTATACATATACTCCTTTATTATAGACTTCGTCCTATATACCCTTCTTTATAACCCTCCCCTTAAGCGCTTATAGCTATTATAATAGTTATAAGCCTAGCTCCTAGCTAGTTTAACTTCGCTTATAATACGCCTTTCCTATATAACCCCTAATATGCTATAATAGCTTTAGGCGCTCCTTTTAGCCCTCTATTTAGCCCTCCTCTTAGCCCTCCTTTTAACTCCCTCCCTTTAGCCCTCCTCTTAGCCCTCTATTTAACCCCTCCTTATTACCTAGTAATTAAAGCAACCTAGCGCCCTTATAGGTATATTTACTATATTAGTAGGTATACTTAAACCTACCCCTACTAAAAATACTATAATAAAGCGAGATAATAGTAGGGATTATATATAATACCCCTATAGGTATACCTACTATTAGCTAGTATAAGGTTATAATCGCTTCTTTTTAGTAATTTAGCTTAATAAAGCTAAACGAATTATTTAGCTTATAGAGCTAGAAAAAGAAGCTATCCTAGCTACCCTATATACTAATAAGTTCTCTTATTTATATAACAAGCTTTAGGAGGAGGGTATTATAAGACCCTTTATTAAATACCTAATAAATATTATAGCTTAAACTACGTTATTAAGCGGACTACTCCTATTATTATTATAACTAGCGTAGCGTAGGGCCCTCCTAGGGCGCTAACCCCCTTATAAGTAGATTGCTCCCCTTATTATAGCTATAGCTAGGCCTCCTTAAGCAGGCTACTCCCCTTATTACTAAGTAGGCCGCTCCCCTCGTTATGTTTAGTTATAATTATTCTATAGGTAGTACTACGCAGGATCCCTAGGGCGCTACTCCCCTCGTTATATTTAGTTATAAATAGCTTTACTTTACTTTATATTTAGCCTTAGGGGATACTACGAGACTAGGGGGGTATATTATATAGGATAAGGCCTACTTATATAGTTATATATAGTCCTACTTATTCTAGAGCGGGTATATATATCCCTTTAGTCTATATACCCCTATTTAGAGAGACTTCTTCCTATAGATATATATAGTTCGATATAGTTTAATATATAGATACTAGGATAGGATAAGATAGACTTAGCTGCGCAACTTTTAGAAAACTCCCTTAGCGCACGGACCTATTATAAGAAGACTATAGAGTAGAGTATAGAAGAGAGGAGCATAGTAGAATAGAGAATAGTATATATATTATTATAATTAGTACCTTAATAACCTTATATCTCGTTTTTTAGTATTTTCTTAGTAAATCTATACTTAATTTAAATAATCTCTTTTAATTAGATCTATAAATTATTCTATATATCTTTTAAGCCTACTCTTAATATTCTTATTAATTTATAAGTAGAGCTATATTATTTATTATCTTTCCAGTTCCTATTAGTTCTAGCCCTTTCTAATAGTACCTAGAAGCGGATTTAAATACTCTTTTTAATAGCTTTTATAGGCTTCTTAGAGAGTTAGGTACCTTTGCTATATCTATACGTCCCTGCTATTAATATATATATATATAATTAATCTACTTTAAATATAATAATAACTTAAGAAATTTATAAGTAACGAATAATAATAATATAAATAATAATAAAAATATAGTTTAAAGAGAGGAAGATATTTATAGACCTACCTTAGTTCTAAGGGAATAGTAATAGCTATGCCTTCTTATAGAATTAAGGTAGGAACGATATAAACCTTAAAACCCTCCCTTTTTCTTTTTTTTATATTATTAGTAGGTTCTAGTAAGTATATTCCTTTCCTTACCCCCTTATATATTATTATAACTACTATTATTTAACTAGCAAGTTATAGCTAATATAGCTAAGATAGCTATATATAATACTAATATAGACATTAGTAGTCTTACTAAGCTAATAAATATAGCGAGATTAACTAGATTAATAAATAGAGACTAATAAACCCCTTATTATTATAGCTCTAAGTGCTAAGAGCGACGTGCTAACTTTAGAGAGATATTAACATAGAGAAGCTATAAATTCTTCTAAGATAAGAGCGTTATTAGGAAGACCCTTCTATATCGAGTAATAAGACTTAAAATAGATCTATAATATCTTAAAGTAATAAGATCGAGGTCGCTAGACCTTTCCTATATTTATTTAGTTATTTAGTTTATATTATTTCCTTTTTTATTTTATTTAAAGAAAGTTATAATTACCTACTTTATCTTTCTATTTAGAAGATATTATAATAATAACTTTACTTTATTAACTATAATAATCTATTATTTTAACTATATAATATTAACTTTAATATTTATAGACCTATTATATCTTCTTCTTCCTTAGCTAACTTAGATATTAGATCCTCTTCTAATAAGGGGAAATAGCCTAAAGAGAGATTTATAAGAGCTTTATTTAATAAGATATAACCTCGTACTATAAGGTAGCTAGCTTTTAATAATAATATAAATAGGTTTATAAATCCTATTTCTAGGATAGGAGTAATACCCTTAAGTACTCTATATTCCCCTAAAGGAAGTTATATTAATTAGGATATTATAGCCCTTGCTAATCTCTCTATAAGATATCCTACTATTATAATAATAACTCCTTATTTAACTAGAGCGCCTAAGTTTATTAGTATTAATATCTCTAACTTTATTACTAATTATAAGAGCTTTTTAAAGCTTTACTATAAGACT
Organism: Colletotrichum ledebouriae; assembly: GCA_036785755.1. Classification (NCBI taxonomy): domain Eukaryota; kingdom Fungi; phylum Ascomycota; class Sordariomycetes; order Glomerellales; family Glomerellaceae; genus Colletotrichum; species Colletotrichum ledebouriae. Next base: position 11,910 of record JAVHLU010002783.1, read on the forward strand.
AATAAGGATATAAAGAACGAGGTCTATATATATATAGCTCTAGCGACTATTAAGATATAGTAAAATCTTATATTAATAAAGCTAAGACCTAGAAAGAAACTAAGTAGAGACTTCTATATTAGTTTAGGTTTATAGACCTAAAGTCTTATTAAGATCCTAATAAGGACCTTTAGAACCTAGTTATAGGATCTTATATTAAGGATAATAACCCTTCCTAGGTTATAATATTAATTATTACTATTTAATAGCTTTAATAGAGAGCTATCTAGTATAGAGACCTAGAACTTATTAATACTAAGCTTATTTATATTACTTATTACTATTTTCTAGAGAGGGCTATAAGACCTATAGCTTAAAGTCTTAGCTACTAACCTATTAAGGTTATTTTAAAGTAATAGGTTATAGTAGAAGACGCCCTAATTAAATAATTTACTACCTACTAGGAACTTTAATAGTTATCTAGCTTTATTAAGCCTAAACTAATAATAACGCTTTAAGTCCTTATAAAGATAATTCTAATAATATAGAGGGCTAAAGCTAAGGAACCCTCTATAGCCTAAACTACTAGCTTAATTATTAACTCTCTTATAGAGAGCTTTAGGATCCTAAATATTAATAGGGCTAATTATAAAATAGATATCTTAACTCTTATTAAGAGAGTTACTAGCTAAGGAGATAATACTTTTAATTTAAATACTATAGAAGCTACTAAACCTTATAAATAATAATCTTAGGACTATTTATAGACTTAATACTAATAATAGTAATACTTTTATTTATAAGCTAGATATAGGGATTACTAAGGAGGATACTAGCTATACTAGGGATTTAGAAGAGGTAGAGTAAGAAGAGGCTATAGAGGCTTCTAGTAAAATAGACTACTATAATACGTGCTTTTCTAGGCTATAGGGGCCTGCTAGCTTTATAGCGCTATTAACTATATCGTTATTAGCTATATTAAATATCTTAAGGCTAGCTAGAATAGGGTTTGCTACTATATATCGCCCTATTACTTTATTAGTACCCTAGATATAAGTACTAAGGCTAAGATAGGTATTATTAATAAAGGCTATAACTATAAATTAACTAATAGTTAGACGATTTTAGAGTATATCCTAATTAATAAGGATACCTTTATATACTATATAATTATTATAAGTAAGTTAGTAGAAAGGTAGTAGCTAAAGCTTCTAGAGGAGGTTATAAGAGTTATTAGTTATAATAAGATATACTCTAAACTATCTATTAGCTTAATAAATCTATTAAAGGATATTACTTAATTATATTCTTTTTTATAAATATAACGTTCTTTAGCTTTAAGCTAAAGAACTAATATATTAACTTAAGAGAAGATATTACTATTATAGAAAGAGGGAAAGCTAGAGGGTATTATATAGAACCTTATAATACTTATTATTACTAGGCTCTCTAAATAATAGACCTACTTATAATTTAAGACCCTCCTATTTAAAGTACTTAGAGAGTTATAAAGCTCCTAGATAATAAGGAAGATACTAAAGATATTATATTACTAGATACCCCTAAGGAATAAGTTAAATAATAGAAATAAGATAAATAAAATAAGCCTTAGATTTAATATAGTAATTTATAGACTAGCTATACTCTTACCCTTAAGCTATATAATAAAAGAGTAAATAGGAAGGTAGCTATCCCTAAAGCCTTCCTTTATTAGAACTAGCTTAATTAGAATAAAATAGTTTATAATACTACTAAAGCTATAATTACTAAGTATAAGGATAGATATAACTTAAAGGTATAAGAGGTCTTTATTCTTATTAATATTATACTTCTAGATTAAGTTAATAAAATAAGAGAGAGTAATAAGGAGCTATAGGAATAAATAGATTAATAAAATAATAATAAAAACTATTCTAAAGGCTAAGTAACTTTAGCTACTATTTCTATAGACTTACCTAAGGATTTATAAATTAAGGTAATTTAATTTAACTAATATATAATTAATTCTATCTTTAAGATAAGCGCTATAATAGAAGATTAGGATTTAGTATTACTTCTACTACTAAGACGTATTACTATCCTAGACTTTATTATAACCTACTAGTAGATTACTATTACCCTTAGTAGCCCTATAAATATATTAATTAGGGGGATTATTAATAGTAGCTCTACTATTAACTTTATTAGTAAAGGTTATATTAAGCGTCTAAGCTTATAGAGTAATATAGTTAAGATAAATATAGGGATCCGCAGGATTACTAATAGAGAGCGGAGGACCTAGTTTATAAGCGTAATTATAAATAATATTTATATTAGTAGTAATTAGATTTAGGATATTAGCTTTTTTATTTTCCCTAAAAATACTTATAATAAGGACCTAGTACTAGGAGCTCCTTTTATCTTAAAGACTTAAATAATACTAGATTATATATAGAACTAGATTATTAGAGTCCTTTAGTCTAGGAATATTAAGATTAATATCTTATTATCGTTTTATATAAGAGATTTAACTACTTAGGTCCTAGAAATTATTACTAAGATAGACTACTTTATTTCTTTTTAGTATTAATATACTCTCTTATCTCCTATAGAGGAGGGGAAATAGAGGCTACTACTAATAGACCTAATATAATAATAAGCTTAGACTTTATAGGAGATAATTAGTAAGTTAATAATACTAAGAATAAGGAAGAGCTAGATATAATACTAGGGAGTATAAGGATATATTAGGATATTAAAGTAATTTAATAAGCTTCTAAAAGCTCTTATAACCTACTAGACGAAGTTAAGTAATAGTTAGATATAGATAAGGAAGTTATTACTATTTTTAAAGAGTTTAGACTAATTTTTAATAAAATCCTAGAGATTATAATATATAATAAAGTTACTCCTAAGCTTAATAAGATCTATAAAGCGATTATAAGTATAGGGTATATAGTAGGATATAATAGCTATAATATTAATTATTAATATTATATTTATAGACCTAAGAAAAGAATATTAAAGAAGAAAATACCTAGGAGGAAGTATAATTTAGTATATTAGAAAGGTATTAAAGTTATTATAGCTATAGATACTACTTTATGCTATAATAACTATAAACCTATACTAATAGTACTTATATTACTAATAGAAGATATTAATATAATATATAAGATAAAAGATAAGAAGATTTAACCTATTAATAACGCTATATTAAATAGTTTAACCCTAGATAGAGACCTAGAGTAAAAGTTAAAGGCGTGGGTAAAGGCTAAGAAAAATATAATCCTAGATCCTAGCGCCCTATTTATAAGCCTAGTTATACTAAAGCTTTTAATTATTAAGTAAGGAATAAGGCTTATAAGAGCTTAATAAGAAGCTATTCTTAAGACTATTAATTATTTATAACCTAAAGAAAAGAAGCTCCTTTTAGCTATTCTTACTATAAGAGAGAAAGCTTTAGCCTAGGAATTTAAGTATTATAGCTCTATATACCCTTCTATTATACCTCTATAGATAATTTAAATAATACTATATAAGGCGTAGTAAGTAAAAGGAATCCTAATATCAAGAGGACTAGAGTAGGATATTATTATAATTCTAAAGGATAGACTAAAGAAGGGAATCCTTAAGTAAAGTTATATAGCTTATTATAATCTATTCTTCCTTATATAAAAGAAAGATAATAAGATAAGG
>JAVHLU010002784.1:0-15552 GCA_036785755.1 Colletotrichum ledebouriae
TTAATATTACCTTACTATTACTTAATATATTTCTACCCTAATAAAATTAATTTTCTCTTATACCCCTACTATCTTCCTCTCTAGACTTCTTAATATTACCTTACTATTACTTAATATATTTCTACCCCTAAGCTATCTTATTATAATTAATTTCTTATAAGCGATAGCTAAATATAAGGGGACTTATATATTAGGTTAGTAGGGCTTTACTAGCCTCCTCTTTATTTTCCTCTATTCTTCTTATTCTCTTTTCTTCTTATATCTCTTCTGGTTCTCTTAAGAATACTTAAAACCCTTACCCTTAGTTTCTAATAGCTTACCCTTTTTAATCTTAAAAGTAACTTAATTATAGCTATATTTATACCTTTTTCGCTCCTATACTCCTTATATTATAAAAAACCTATTACTTAACTTTAATAGGGCCTTTACTTAGGCTTCTAAAACTAGAAGTAATAAGGATAAATTATATAAGATATTTTATAAGGAGTTTACTATATCCTAAGAAGAAGTTAAGCTCTTCCTAGATAATTAAAAATCTAGATAATATACCTTTTAGGCCGTCTCTGGGACTGTCATCGTCGCTAGCTAATAGAAATGATGACTCACCCAGACGTCATTAGGGCTAACCAATAATCCGCTTCAAAATATGGTCTCGGTATATTTCTAGATTGCCCGTTGAATCCACAACGATCGCATTATGCTTCGGACAGCAAGGATTCTCAATCCACTTCCTAAAAAGACCTCGAGGGTCTTCACCTGCACGAGCATAGCATACAGCCTATACCTCAGCTTACCCCTCTGCAAAACCTTATCTTACCCCCCTCTACTTTTAGCTACTAGATTAGCTTTATACCCTAAAAAGTTATAAATTATATATTAAGAGATTATATAAAATAAATCGTTATTTAGGCCTAAAACCCCTAAGATTACTACTAATAGAATTATATTTAAATTATATTTTACTCCTAATTACTATTTATTTATATTAGATTCCCTTATATAGTACTACTATCTCCCTCCGCTCCCTCTCCCTCTCCCTCTCCCTCTATACCCTCTCCCTCTAGGATATAAGAGGTAAGAGGGGTAAGAGGGATAAGAGGGGTCTTAACTTAGCCCTTAATATTAATAGCTTTATACTTAATACCTATATAATACTAAAAGAGCTTATTCTTAATATTATTAGGCTTAGTAAAAGGAGCTAGCTAAATATAAGGGTTACTAATAGATTAAGTAAAAAAATACTTAAAGTTATAAAAGTTATATTAATCTAAATATATTAGAAATATATTTTAAATATTTAATAAGTATAGAGATATATATATTTATTCTTATTCTATATCTTATAATACTTATAGGGGTAAGTAGTAAGATTCTTTACTTAGAAGAAAGCTTAGTTATAGATTTAAGTAATAATAAGCTACTAGCTTACTTTCTTACTTATATACTAGGAATACTAAAGTAGTATAAGCTAAATTATATTAATAATATATTTAAATTATATTAATAGAGGGTTTTTACTATATTTATAATAGTTTCCTAGAATATAAACTTATTATTACTAGTAATCTCCTTATTAAAGGAATCTATTAAGGCTTACTTCTTAGTCTTAAGGGTAGTATTAGCCTCCTTAAGTTCCTTTATTTCCTAGGTATATTTCTAGGTAGGTATAAGGGGAGGGCTAGTAATCTAATTATATTAAAAACATATTTTTAATAGGATTTAAAGTAGTTCTTACCTTATCTAAGTTCTTATTAGAGCGCTTACGCTTCTTATTACTAGGTAGAGGCGTTTAGATATTAGTATTAGTATTAGGTAGGATCGTAGTAGTTAACTACTAGTATTTTAAAGTAATATAACTCTAATTAAACTAAGTAGTATTTACTTAGCCCTAAGTAAACTAATAATAGAGGAACTTTATATATTTAATTAGTAATTATAATATATTTTAAATATATTTAACTTACTATTAAACTCTACTTTAGTAGCACTTAAAGCCTTACTACTATAGCCCTTTTAGTTAGCCTTAGGATTAATAGAAATCTTATAGCTATTCTCCTTCTTATTATAGATACTAGAGATATAATAGTTAAGAGCTTATAAGTCTTTAAAGGGGAGCTAATCTAATTATATTAGAGTTATATTCTAAAAGGGTTAGAGAGGTATTTATACTAAGTAAGTATAGAGGTTAGGGAACGATCTACTATAACTATAATCCTAATAATAAAAGCGTTCTCTAGGATAGATAAGGATCTAGTATTTATATTATAATATAAAAGTTAGCTTAAATATAACTATAATATAATTTAATTATATTCCCCTGATATTACTATACCTCGCTAGAAGGGTTAGTCTTAGGGGGTTGAATATAATAAAAGCTAGGGGTACTAATAGAGCGTATAAGTTAGGCCTTATACTAGGCGAGAGGATTAGCTTATTATAAATTATATTAGAAATATAATTAAGTTATAAATTAAAGAGGGGTAAGAATAAATAAGTATAGGTAGTATTTCGCTACTTCTAACGGGGTATAATAGGATAAGCGCTATATTTATAATTAGTATATATAGGGGAAAAAGAGAAGTTTTTTAGAAATACTATAAGTAGCTAAAATTAAATTAGGGTATAAAAACTAGCGCTAAGGATCCTTATAATCCTATTGGCCCGGGTAAACTATAATCTAGGGCGTTACTTACTAGCGTAGCGCTAGCGTAGCGCTAGTAGCTACTACGCCTCCTAAAGCAGGGGCTATACCTAAGTTAGAATATCTAACTAAAAATTATAAACTAAAGGGATCTTATAAAAGAATTTTATAATAAGATTCTAACTAAAGCTAATTAGTATTTAAATTTATTAAGTTTATAATCTATTTATATTTATAATATAATTTAAATATTTATAATCTTTCTATTTCTACTCCTAGTATTTAGCTTAGGAAATAGTTATTAAATAGATAGCCTATTAAGTAAGTCTCCTCTTTATCCTTAGTAAGTACCTATAGGATTATACCTCTAATATACTTTAAATATATTAGTTAAGGTACTAGAAAAAGTACCTTAGGCTTTAAAAATATCTATAAGAATAGCTAGCCTTTTTAAGGAATAAAGATAGCGCTATCTTTATTTAGTCTAGCGAGGTATTCTATTAGTACCTAAAGGTCTATCCTAATAGTAGCTTTATACTATACTTAAGATAGGTAGGTATAATATATTTAATATAATAATATTATAATTAATATATCTATAGGAACCTTTTACTAACTAGATAACCCTCGCTTGCTATATAAAAGGCTACTATAAGAAGGCTTGCGTTATTAATAAGTAAGGAAATATTAGCCCGGATTATATTACTAATATTAAAGGTATAGATTATAGCCTAAACGTGTTCTAAATATAATTAATAAGTAATAGCCTTCTACTATAAGCTTCTTAATAACCCTTCTAAACTTAGCCCTCTTTCTATCCTAGCTAAGGTTATTAATACTAGCGACTTAGAGGCTTCTAAAATAGATATATTAGAGGTAGTGAGAAAGGTATTAAGAAAATACCCTTTAGGTAACTAACCTATACCTAACCCTAAGTAGTATAAAGTATATTTAGATTATAGCTTTATTATAGCTAATAAGTTAACTCTTCTTAACCCTAGGCTATCTAAAGATAATTCTTAGCTTTATAGAAGTAATATATAAGAAGAGCTTCTTAAACTATAGAGTAGAAGGGTAAGTCTTTTAATTATATTTAAAATATAATTAAGTTATTTACTAAGATATTATTTAGGTAAATTTAAACTTAATTTAATTAAAGCTTAATTTATCTAAGCATAATAAATATAATAAATACTCTATAGCTAGAGTAATATAATACCTAGATCTTCATTTAAGTAATATTTTATATTATATAGTATAGAATATATTTAGAGAAGAGGTATAAGATAGATAATTAACAATTTTAAAAGCAAATTCTAAATATAATATAAATATAATAAAATTATAATAATAATATAATTCTACTTCTATTACTTCTATATTTTAAGTAGTACTTTAAGCTTCCGAATTCGAGCGTTCTATAGCTCTAATTTAATAGCAAGGTTATTATTAAGCTTATTATCAATAGACTAATTATCTTATTAATAGCGCTTAAGAGGTCCCTATTAGCTACTTATTATATTAGCCCGAGTATACCTATATTATATTATTATTATATTCTCTCTATACTTTAGAGACTTACTTTTATTAGGCTTAAATACTAGGTAAATTTTACTAGGAACGCATAGGTATACTAGATAATAAAGCGCTTAGGAGGGTATCCTTAATAATAATTATCTCATAGCTAAGAGGTATTTATTTACCTTACGTTATTTATTTTTAGCCTATTATAATTAGGTTAAAATTATATTTTAATTATAATTAACTTATAATTCCAAGGGGTTAAGCTTACTTAGGCTCTTACTATAATACTTTAGTCCCGAAAGCTTAGTAAGGTTCCTTATGCCTATATAATTAACTTAGTATTAATATATTCCCAGTTAATAATTCAAGCCCTGTTTTATTAGAAGCATACACGGAATATATTAGAAATATATTACCTATACGTTAATAGCTTTCTTTAATTTAAGCCTCTTTCTATAAGTATACTTATACTAATAACTTCCCTTAACTATATTTATTTATAGCTAAAGGGAATTCTAGATAGCTAGTGCTATTAGTAAGATATAACGATTGAGGCATACTATTAATATTAGATTTAGCTTATATATTACCTATTAAGAGACAGGCCTATTCCCTTCTAAGTAACCTAAGAGACTTTTAATAATAGAATCCTAATAGAAATATATTTAACTTATATATAATTTTAATTACTACTATTATATATTCACCTTTTATTTTAACTTCTAAGAGGCTTATTATAGCTTTATAAAGCTAATAATACTAGCTTACTTCAGGGTTATTCCGGGGACCAAGAAGAGCCTTAATACCCCGCTAAAAATAGACTTTATATAATATAATAGAGTTTTTAATCTACTACTACTAAGAACGCCTCTCAGGGTCTTTAGATAAGAGATAATACCCAAAGCCTATAAAGTTAATAATAGAATTATAATTAAGATATATTTATAATATACCTAAAGGCTATTAAGAATCTTAATTAAGTATAAGGGTATTTATAGTTCCTAGGTAGTCTAGGTAATAATACCTCTACTATAAAGGCTTAAAAAGATATTCCTCTTATAACTTCGAAAGTATCTTAAATATATAGAAGTAAAGTTATATTAATTTACTATTTATAAAGAAGTAGGTATAGATCTAGACTGATTTTATATAAGTAGTTTAAAAACATATTAGGAATATATTCTTACCCTATCCTATTACTATTAAAAGCCTAGCGAAAACAAGTTCCTAGTTCTCTACTCCTTTAATACGCTTAAACGATATATTAACCTCTATAGACTATTATTTTTAAAGTATTTAGAGCTATTTAGGGTAAAAGCAGCAAACTAGATAGTTTATACTATTAAAAAGAATATCTTGAATATACTAATATTATTACTAATATGCTCTAAATATAATAGAAAGAGTATATACCTAGGCCTTCCTATCCTTCTTAAGTAGGAAAAGCTACTACACTAATATAATATAGTTACTTAGAGAATAAGTAAGAGCTTAAGACTTTATAATAAGCTTCCTAACCTTATTAACTTATACTAAGCTAGTATATATATTACTAAAAGTAATAATACTATACTTATTAAAGAGGTCTTAAATAATAGGGTTTATTACGAGCAACCCTATATTAAGATATATTAGTAATATATTTCTAATATCTTAAAAATACCTTACTATATATTAGTCTTAGGTCTGCAATTCCCTTAAGAATCTCTATTAGTTCCTTTAAGTAACCCTCTAGAATCTTACTTAGAACTAGTAGTAGGTATAAGTATATACTAATTATAACCTATACTATATATAGTATCTCATTTATATTTATTAGTATAATTAACTTAAACTAATAAGTATAGCTTATAGGAATTAACTTAATATTTTTATTAAAGTAAGCCTTACCTATAGAAAAGGTAATTAGTATACCTTAATTATATCTTAATTATATTCTAAATATACTTTACTTATAATAACGTAGCTATCTTACTCGTTTTATAATAACTATATAGTAATAGCTCTCTATATTTAGAATAGCTAGGGCTTAAGCTTAGCTCCTAGGGTAAGTTTATTTAATCTAACTATGTAAAAATAGCTAAATCTTATAGGAATTAAATAGTATCTTTACCCTTCTGAAAAAGTATTTCTAGCTGAATTAATATAAAGATGCTTAGCAGTTATATCGGATTATAAAGTATAAACCCTTAATTATCTTTTAAGAATAAGACTAAGTTTATAACACGTTTTAAACATAATTTAAAATATACCTAGAATATATACTATTTTAAGTAATAAGTAGCTTTAATACCTCCTTAGTATAACTTACTAGTATTAAATTTATATTAGATTGCTCGAAACTACTAGATTACTTATTATTAGGTTACTAAAAAGGACTCTATATTATAGAGTAAACCTCTAGCCCTTTTATAATAAGTTATAATAATATCTAGGGTATTATTAAGCTCGGAATTACGCCGCAGCCCCTTCGCAAAAAGACTATAACAAATTCACCTAGTTCGCAGGCATAATTCGGGAAACACTATATAGGTATTTTAACCTATACCCTCTACTAGTTAAGGAAAATAATATAGGAACCCTATACGTTCCTACTACTCGCAAGCAAACCCTCTAAATATCACTACATAGAGTCGGACGCGCGCTATACCGGGGCTGATTATATTAGAGCTAAATAGGCTACTGAGGCTCTCGTAGCCTAGAAACGCCCTCGCTAAACCTTCTAGCAAGGCGCTGCGAAAGCTACTATATAAGATAACTCCTTAACCTAAAAGGTCGACCTTCGAGCAAGGTGCTAAAGGTAAAAGCTACTATATGAGATGACTCCTTAACCCAAAAGGTCGACCTTCCAGCAAGGTGAACGCCACTATACGATATCTAGGGTATTAGAGGGATTAGTAACCTTAATCTCTCGGAGTTCTAGAGCTAATTTTAAGTAGATTTAAACCTTAGTATAATTTATAGCCCGCTTCTTATAGCAGGTTTAAAAGAATAATAAAAAGATTTCTTTCGCCTAGCTTAGCGCGCTAGTATATAAGTATTATACCTAGTTTATATTAGGTTAGTATTATAATAGGATTATAATTTACTTAAATATATAGTATTAAGAATACTCTTTATTCTAAATTTATCCTTACCTCTTAAGTTAATAATATATATAATACCTCTTAGAGAAGTAGATAGAAAGTTAGGAAACGACTTATAGAATATTACCTCTTCTACTTTAATTAGATATATTATATTCTCTAAAGATAAGAATACTATAGGTCTTTTTACTTCTAACTTAGTATACTAAAAATACTTTAATATTATATCTTAAATATATTTTAAGCTTATTCTAAGGTATACCTAAATATAATTATTATAAGATTACTAGATATTATTTAATAGGTCCTAAATTATTAGCTAAATTCTATAAAGAATTACTATATACCTTATAATTATATTATCTGCTTTATCTCTAGGTATAATAAGCGTAAAGTTAAGGGCTTTTTCCTCTTAAGATAACTCTTTAGAGTCCTAGTATTAAGGCCTTTTAGGAAGCTAGAAAATATCTTATTTCTTAATATTTATAATTACGTTCTAATTATAATTCTTACCTATCTTATCTTTATTTAGGATTATAGCTAGCTATAACTATCTGCTTAAGGATATAGCTATTATTATATAGAGACTAATTAGATTAAGCTATTAAGACTTAATATATATAATATAATATATAATAAGAATAAATATAAAGGTATTTAAAATATAATCGGATTATATTTAAATACCCCGTATATATAGAGTTTTTAACCCCTATTTTATAAATTATATAGTACTTCTTTTATACTATTTTTACGTACTTTTATAGCAGAGTTATAATTAGTATAAGGTCGGCTGCCCCCCCTTAATTAGGTATAGCGCTATAGTACGCCTGCCTAGGATAGTTTAGCGCAGTAGAGGGGGGTAAGATGAGGTTTTGCGGAGGGGTAAGTTGAGGTATAAGCCGGCATGGCATGCTGCAGCAGGGGGGGAAGCGACACCAGTTCGCTGACTTTTCATTGGGTCTCGCAAGCGCAGCCTCTCATCTAGGAGGTCGATATCCTCGACCTTGCACTCGACGTACCAGTAGTTAAACCCGTGTTTTTCAGCGAGCGCGTGTCCTTGATCGAGAACCTCTTGGAAATTGCAGGTACTGTCGACGATGACATTCAGGCCTTGTTTCATGGCGTCCTCGGCGAATGACCACTGAAGATGATAGGCGCGTCTCGCAACTTCGTCGAATGCCACGTCGTCATACTCAAGAAGGGCGGACCTGAAAACGTCATGATCAATCACGAGTCCGCCAATCGATTGCCGCAGTAGCCTCGCCATTGTGCTTTTCCCCGAACCTGGTGCACCGGACATCTGGATGAAGAGTCGGCATGGCACCTGCGAGCTTTGATTAGAAGTCATCGGAAAGAAGTAACGAGGGGGCGACAAGTAGTCTTGTTGGGTCTTGGATGCGTTTGCCACAATGTGGTGGGCATGTTGAGGAAGAATTACATAGACGAGCTGCGATCAGGAGGAGCACCTTCACGTCAGACCAGCCTGAAAGCACTATTACTAGTGGGTGGGACTACTCGTTTTTGTGAAGGGATTGACACCAGGTCCATAATTAAATATGGGTCTGTTGGAAGCCGATAGGGCTCGGGCCATGTGAGGAGGCTACTCCACGAAACCTGCGTGGCGGAACGCCCGTAAGGGGACGATCTACTGGGACGGGCTGTCCTTAGCCGACCCGGCTAGATACGGGAGGCGGAGCGCAATTTCATATACACCTCTCCCGGGGTTAGATGTTAGCGTGTGAATTACCCCACGATACTATACCCAAACGGGGCAAGATTACCGTAGTACTAGCACCTTTGAATCAGTATTATTTATATAGCATATTTAGTAGCTAATACTACTACTACCTGACTTGTTAGTAATTAGTGGACCTAGCGAGGTTGCTATGCGGGTAGGTAAGTATTAGGGTTGGTAGTAGTGGGAAAAAAATCCGCCCTCTCTTTCGGCGTTAGTAGGTGGGCTTCGGCTTTTATATTGGAAGTCACTTTCCTTAGAAATCGGGCGAAAATAATAGAGTTATGACTTTAGTAAAAAAACCTGGTTATGAGATAGGGACTAGTGGGGCAATTCACTGCGCTAACATTTGAAACCCCGGGAGAGGTGTAAGCAAGGCAGACATGAAGCAGACAGCAGGGGATCGATTGTTAGCCAATGAATCACCGAGATGTCGCTTACTGCGAAAAGTGTTCGATGAGCTTCAATGAACTTCATATTATGAACTCTTCTGATCATGATGTTCTTCCGAGTCGGCAGCTACTTGCATGCTTAAGGGGTCGGGGAGCTGGCGCACTTCGGGACACCCAGGGATTCTTCCATCCTTTCTTTCGGCCTTGCCAGGGCCCTCTGTATCGAGTTATACTCGTTGACTCGGAATCAAGACCTAAGATTCCATAGGAAGAAAAATGAGAGCAACCCCTATGATATATGTCCAAATTTGTTTACTAGAGAAAACATACATAACTAAGATTCTCAGGTACATCGCCAGCAAGTCGTTGTGTCTTTCAGCGGCACGACAAAAGTAGGACCGGCTACCAAAGCTTCTGTTCGACGCGACGGTGACGCCATTGCGCCGCAGGAATGGCGTATGCCAGACTGTTAAGGCGAGCATCAAAAGGCACATCCGTCAGCAGCTTATAGTATTCCGCGTCTGAACCGTAGTGGTAAAAAGCTGCTTCGCCGCTACTGTACGCGAGTTCGACTGACGGGAAGACGGCCTGAAAATTCTTCGCGTTCTGCTAAACTAGATGCGAAGCAATTCCGTAGCCTTGCTTGTGGCTCAACTTGGTCCACTCGTCCCGGTTTATAAATCGTGGGAGCACCACGTCAATCAGCAAAGGACTCATTCTCTCCGTATAGTCAGATTCTTTTCGAGCTATTTCTTTCGCCAGGCGATGTGGGACAAAAAGTCTAGTCGTGGTTCTGAGCAATTTCTCTCCCGTCTCGTGCGGCTCAATGCCTCGGAAGCTCTTGGCGAATAGTTGATCGTTGATAGGTTCGATGCCATCGATGCACACCCTCCACGATGAGCTCGAGCCCGTGGTCGGTCTCTGGATTGCAAGAAGACACAGCTCGTCTCCTCCTAGAGTCAAGGGTCGACTAAGCAGAAAGAATGAGTCATTTTCGAGAACCCATCGACCAGCCTTCGGAAAGGGGAGCTGGTTCGCTTGCAGAAGTGCTAATTTCAGAGGAGAAATGCCGAAGGATCCGGGAGAGAGAAGTTTGTCGTTATCCCGTGCGCAGAACTGAGAACGGGAAGAAGATCCTGTCGAAGAGATATGGACAATTTTAAGACCATCAATGACGTGCTGAGGTACCCCGTTGTCTCTGAAGAATGCAGTGGTTCTCCGAGCTGCCGCTGCGAACATCTGGGTCTGGCCCCTTACACCATTAGATGGGTGAATCAACACGCAAGCAAATGGGTTGACAGACGCAATCGGATCAGTCGATAGGTATACCGGTGTGCCTTTAGGTAGGTAGGATCCGACCATTTCGCGTAAGAGCTTCTGAGTTGTGGCTGCTGATTCAAACTTTACCGAGACCTCCAGCACGTTGTAGGGCAGACCTTCATCTGAAGTCTGTAATCCGAAGATGGTAGACTGGATCATCGCTGCTCCAAGGTCTGCGCTCTCAGGCATAGCCTCAAAATCAAACAAATGCTGCGCGTTGTCGATCGAGAGTTGACCGATTCCATTCAAGAGATCGAGGGTTTTGTTGAGCTTCTCGAGACCCATCAAGAGTAGAGGGACAATCTCCCAAGGGGTATTCCGTCCCAATGCGCAGGCGCAGTCCGCGACGAAGTGTGCCGCCTCACCTAATCTCACCCTGAGCTCGAAGGATCTAGTGCCCCGTGGCTCGACTTCATCGATCCATCGTCTCACTGCTGCATTAGAGGCGAGCTCCGGGATCAGTAGATGGGCGGAGCCGGTCATAGTATCTGAACCAGGATGCTGCTGAACCTCGAGTTGATATGAATCGCCATCCGCTGAGATGCTGTACAGCTTCTTTCTGATCTCAGAGAAGCCTGTCAGAGAGAAGAGCAGCTTCGAGACGTCGTAGGCGTAGTCCCCGCACTCAAACACCTTGCCGGCCGAGTTATCGAGAAGTGGAACACCCCGAGGGTCAATAAGCGCAACGGGCTCGTCCTGGTCGGGGTCGAAGTGACTGAGTATGTTGTGAATATTCAGATCACCATGGATCTCACTCAGAATCGTCGGTCCAATCTTGGCAAGCTCGGGATGTGCTTCCAGCTTCTCCAGCACACAGTCGAAACCCATCAGAAGCTTGCCATTCAGCATGACGGACTTCTGCTTGAGGATCTTGTCAAGCAATTTGTCACTCATACGGGCGATCTTGACACGCCTCTTCATTCTCTCGAAGTGCGCCTGCTTGATAAATTGGGGGTGGGCTGGTTCTTGACTCTCAGTCCAGACAGATGTAGACATCTGAGAGAGCAAGTTCACAATGGCGGCAACCGCGGGTTGTGCGCCGACGTTGGCAAATATCAGTTCCCCGAACGAGTGACTCGCGATATATGAGAACACTAGCCTGATCTCGTTGTCGGTGTCGCTGACCTCCTGGGGCACCACGAATATTCCTGACTTCTTCACGGCGTGGCTCGCCTTCAAGAATAACGATGACCTTCTCAGCCATGGTGCCCCATTGCCGTCAATGCCGTATCCTGTAGCGGTCTTATGAACCGTCAACGTGCCGTCGGCTCCAGGTACCAAGATGACGCTCGCAGAAGATCCGCTCTCATCCAGGGCAACAGCGGTACCAGTGGCCTGGGAGTATCCGTCGCCGTGTGGGGAAAGGATGACTGACTTGCCGACAATCGCATCCACGAAAAGCCCAGCGAAAACGAGCTCGCCCAAGCTCCATTCCCGCCGCGACTTGAAGTAGTAGAGAAACTCGTCGATGGATACTTTGTGCGCCTCTAAGTAGGAGAACGGTACGAAAGCTCTTGAGTGAACGCTGTTGTCATCCAGGATGGGTACATCCAAGTGCCTGCGGAACTTCGACTCGATATCGGCGACGTCGGCCGATTTGCTCAGGGACGAGGCGCGGGCGAAACCAGGTTTCTGCTTCGCCTCAAGGATATTCGAGGCCTTCTTGTGTATGTCTCTGATCAAGAAGCAGATCGTCTCCACCGTTTCGAGGCTGATATTATTGGAGATGGGCAGAGTGACCGAGTTTTCAGCTAGCTGTTGGCTATACTTAAGGTCTCCTCCGAGTTTGCCATGCCGAAGAAATTTCTTGTTGACGCCAATGCATGGCATCCTGTCAGTGCTGCAATGGACGTTCTCAGCTTTGAGCGCCGTGCAGAAGTCTTCGGCGTCGAGTCCAAAGTCAGCGGCCCTAATCAAGAAACTGACTTGGTAGTGATTCGTTCTCAGACCGCCAGGGACCTCCTGAAAGGTGACACCGGAAAGGCCAGCTAGTAAGCGATGATACATCTCTCCAGCCGCCATGCGCGCCTTGAGAGTTTCGGGCAGCACGTCAAGAGCCCGAAGACACAAGAAGGCCTGGACCTCCGCCATTGTCTCATGGCGCAGTATACCGGTGGCATGATTTTCCAGTACCTTGGCCAAAGCTTTGGGACAGATAATGACGCCGCCCGAGCCTCCCCCGGTGAGGACTTTTGGGTAACCCAAGCTGTAAATAGTTGTCACGAGCCAGGATAATGTTGCAGGGAAAAGGGCTTAGCAGGCCAAGTTAGGGAAGTCTATAGGAGTTAGGGCTATAGGGAGGCACTAGGTAACCCCTAGATAAGTCCTCTAGCCCTTACCTAATAGTTAGAGGGCTAGAGAAGAATATTTAACCTTAAATATACCTAACTATACTAACTCTATTACTCTATACTATACTAGTTTATAATATATTCTTCTCTTATATTTATATTAATAGGGGTATAGACTATTAGAGTAGTATAATATATAATAATATAATACCTACCCGCAGGTCTACTAGGGAGATAAATATAATATTACTATTAGGATCCCCTACTAGCTAGGAGTAACTAAATAGCTAAATATAAGATAAGACGCTTACTAAATAGAATAATAATAAAGGTATTAGTAGAGGACTAAGTAGTTAATTAATAGAGGCTAAATTAGATTAGCTTATTAAGGAGGAAGAAAAGAAGGGGTAGCTAAAGTATAAATAGGAATATCTTAAGGCCTTAAGGGCTAGCTAACTATTAACCCTAGTAAATAACCCTACTACTTATTAGGTAGTTATTAATAGCGAATTAAAGAAGTATTAATTAGAGCTCTAGGGGAAGTATCTTCTAATACTTAAGTATAAAGGGGGTACCTAGACTAACTTTAATTAATTTATATTTAATCTTAATGCGTAGTTTAAGATAAATAAGATTATATTAAACCTTAAAAAGGTACTATTTACTACTAGGTACTTAGAGGGGCTAGTAGTAAAGTAATAGACCTTATACCTCTCTATTAATTATAGTAATAAGGCGAAGGATATTACTTAGGTAGTAATAAAGGACTAGTTAGCTAATAGTATAGCTAATATAAGGTCTAGGACCCTTAGTATATAAACCTAGCTTAAATAGGCCTACTAGTAACTAGGATAGTTATACTAGAGCTTTATTAATTATTATAAGGGGATTAAGGTAGAGAGCCCTTACTAATAACTAGAGGAGATCTAGGTAGCTAATATAGTAGCTAGGCTAGATCCTAAGCTCTAATACTATATTATAGCGAATAAGTTACTAAAATCATAGCTTAACCTTAATACTAAGGCTAGAAATACTAAACTTATAGTTAAAATATAGATATATAAGGTATTAATAAGGGACTAGGGGGCTAATAATAAGGGGTAATAACTAGAGGGCTAACCTATTAACCTAGAGGGACTAACTAAAGCCTTAAAAAAGCAAACTTACTTAAGCTATAGTAATACTAATACCTACTAGGAGGATACTAAGGACTAGGATATTAGGAAGGAGATTATCTATTATAGTTATAAGAAAAGGGGCTATATTATACTAAAATACCTATATTATAAGAAGTATAGCTACCCCTACTATAAATGGAAACCCTACCCTAGTAAATAACTAGAAGAGGACTAGGTAGTAACGCGGGCGGTTTAATAGGGTAGTAACTAGCTATATTATATTAAAGCGATAATATAGGTCTAAGTTATAAGTAGCTAGAAGACTAGTGCTATACTTATTAATTATAGGGCTAATAAGAATATTATAAACTAGAGGATTATAACTAATACCTAACTAGAGGCTAATAAGTTAGAACCTATTAGGGGAATATAGGTATCTAAGGGACCTAATTATAATATATAGAAGTTAGTAACCTAAATAACTAATAATATAGGTATCTAGTAGATAGCTTTATATAATTTTAGGATTAGTAATAGTAATAATTTTAATACTCTCCTAGGGATCCCTTAGTATATAATAGAGTACCCTAACCTTAACTAGAGGGAGTTAGACTAGACTTTTCCCCTATATAAGAAGAATATCTACTTTATTATAACTATAAAGGAACTTAGGCGTATTAAGAATAAAGCGAGAGTAGTATATATAGGGGTACTATAAGTTAACTATATATTAATTACTAATTATTAGGAGGATACTTAAGACTTTAAGGATATTAAGAGGATTAAAATAAATATTTTATTAGAGTACTAAGACTTTAAAAAGGTATTTAATATTAACTTAGTAGGAACTACGCTAGAGTTTAGAACTACTAGGAGCTACCCTATTAACCTAGAGCCTAGAACTAAGCCTCTATTTAAGCCTATTTACTTATTAGCTAAAAAGGAGTTAGAAGAGTTAAAGGATTATATCTATAAAGCCCTATAGAAGGGATAGATTTACTTATTAATAAGCTTAATAGGGGTATTAATCTTATTTATCCTAAAGAAGGGGGGTAAGTTAAGGTTATATATAAACTACTAGGGGTTTAACTAAGTAATTACTAAGAACTATACCCCCCTCCCTCTAATTAATAAGATTCTTAACTAGCTCTCTAGAGCTAAGTACTTTACTAAGCTCGACCTTAAGAATATATACTACTAAATAAGGATCTAGGAGGGAGATAAGTAGAAAATAGTATTCTATATATAATATAGCTACTATAAATATTATATTATACTATTTAGGCTTATTAACGCACCCGCTACTTTCTAGACGTTTATTAATAAGTTACTTATAGGCCTAGTTAATATTATTTATATTATATATTTAGATAATATCTTAATTTTTACTAATAATATAGACTCCTATATAGAGGCTATAAGATAGGTACTTACCTAGTTAG
>JAVHLU010002785.1:0-15515 GCA_036785755.1 Colletotrichum ledebouriae
AAGGTAAGAAAATAGGATTTCTAGATATATTTATATAATATATAGGGGGGGGGGGGGGGGGGGGTAAGGGGAGAAAAAGAGAATAAGAAGCTAGTTAGGTTTTAATAAGAAATTAGGGCGAATAATATATAAATAGGTCTATAAAGCTAAAGTTAAAGTATATCTAAGTATAAAATTAATGAAATCCCTTTTATAAGTATCCTTCTCTTTCTTTTTAGTAGTAGATAATTTAATATTAGTAATAATCTTTTCTAGGAAGGGGGGGGGGGGTAAGAAGCGTCTACTAATATCCCTCCTAGGGGCTAATAACTACGATTTTTATACCCTCTTTCCCCTTCTCTTCTTCTCTCTTATCTTTAGGTTATTAATCTTATATTTATTTAATAAGGGGGGGCTTTAGTATTATTACTAGAAGGTTAAGGGTCTTATACTTTCCTAGGCTTAATAACCTTATTATAACTACTAATAGATATTAAAGTTATCTAAGCTATTATTATATTAAATAATATTAAGGAGGCGTGCTTTAAATAAAAAAGGAGTTATTAATACTATCTCTTACCTTTATCTCTAAAGTTTAGGACTATTATCCCTAGAATCTTAAATTTTTAACCTAAGAGATAAGAGATAAAAGAAAAAAGAAAATAAGAATAAGTTTATAAATTATTAAATAAAATAAGTTTTAATAAAAGAAACCTTATATATCCCCTAGATCCTCTATCTTAATATACTCCTTATCTTTTCTTTCTATTATCTTAGGAATCTTAATAACTAGTTATTATTTAGCTTTTAAAGCTTTAATTACTTTCTTTAAATCCTTTAAATATTACTTTAATTATATTATTAATTATAATAAATCCTCCTCTTTCTCCTAATTACTTTCTCTAGGTATTATAGGTTCTTCTTCTTCTTCCTTAGGTATATAATTATTATACCTTTTATCCCCTAGTACTAAGAAGACTTTTATTAGGTTTCCTTTTAAATTAGATCTATAAATATTTAAATTACTTAGTTGCTAATACCCTTTAGGAGCTTAGATAAATTTATAAAATTAATTCCTACTAAACATCCTTCTAATAATCCTTTTACTTATTAATATTACTAATTAATATAATAGAGCGTTTAGAGCTTATAATAGGATATAAAAGGGGCTTTATTATTAGTAGTTAAGCTTTTTAATAGACGATTTATTAATAAAATCCTTAATATTAAATAATAGTACTACTAAATTACCTACTTCTAGCCTCTCCTTCTTTATAGTCCTCTTATATTAACTATTATAATATTCTATAGTTTTCTTTTATTAATTATTAATTACCTTTTTAGCTTATTCTCTATCTTTATTAAGTTATAAGAAGGCTTATAAATATATTTAAACCTCCTCTTCTTTTATTATTACTAAATCCTAATTAAGAACCCTCTAGGTTAGTATTAAGGTCTTAATAGGAGTAATAGGTTTAAATCTATATAAAAGATAGAAAGAGCTAAAGCTAGTTAAAATATAAATACTTAATTAGTTTATAAATAAAGTAATAGGAAGGTATAGTTAAGGGTTAATATCTCTCTCTCCTCTAGTCTAAGTTAATAATATATAAGTAATTAGCTAATAGCTAGTCTTAACTACTCTTTTAGCCCTTAGGTTATATATAGATATTACTTTCCTCTTAATATTATATTTCTTATTAAACTTAATAATAATATCCTTATTCTCTAGGCCTCTATTAATCACAAGTTTACTATATAATCTATAATAATAAATAATCTCTTTCTAAATAAATATAGCAATCTTAGCTAAAGTTACTCTCTTAAGCTAGTAGGCTTTAGGCTATCTTATTAGTAAATCCCTTATTTTAATAAGGTATTACTTACCTACTCTCTATATATCTAATAAGATCCTTATAAAGAGTAATCCCTTTAGGGAGCTATAGGTTCTTATATTATCTATCTATTAAGCCCTCCTCTTTTAGTAATTAGAGTAACCTTTTAGGGATTTACTAATCTCTATATATATACTAGCTTAGATATAGTAATTAGATAGTCTTCTAGCTATAGCTTATTTACCTTAATAACTACTCTCTTTATAAGCCTTTATAATTAGCTTCTTCTATTACCTAGAATTATTAATAGCTTATTATAATATTAGCTTTTAACTTATTAGTTTAGTAAAAAGTAGGTAGTTCTAAATATAATAGTTTAATACTCTAGTCTTAAAGTTATAATACCTTACTAGTTAAATTCCTAGAGGGTATCTCTATATTATTAAATAGTAAGTAATTTATTAAGAATATATTAAATAGGTTTATAAATTATTAAGAAGTATATTTAGGATATTTATTATATTACTAATAACCTCTATATTTCTTACTAGGACTTCCTCTATATACTACTTATTATTATAGTATTAAGCTTAATTAAAAAAGGGACTAGCTTCCATATTTATAAAGAAGATCTATAAATTAATCTAGGAGTCGATCTCCCCTTTAACCTCTTTATTAATAATATTAGAAGGTCCCCGGGGTTTTTATAATAAGCTATTTACTACTATATTCTAAATATTATAGATATATTATATTTTAAAGTTAAAAATCTAAATTAATATAATGTAGCGAATAATAAGGGCTCCTAGGAGGTTTCTAGCTACTTTATTAAGTTATATAATTAATATCTAAGCCTCTATCTCTAGGATAAAGTATTATTTATATAGATAGTTATATACCCTCTTTAAAGCCTTTATAATATTATATAATTCCTTCTTCCTAGTATTATATAATAGCTCTAGTCATAACTAAGTATTACTCCTAAAGCAAGAGACTACGCTCTAGTTATTAATAAACTATCCTAGGACTCTACCCTATCTTATATTACTAATATTAACTATAAGGTAGATATCTCCTCTTTTAAAGCTATAGTTTATAGTAATAAGGATTAGGACCCTTATAGGTATTATCTTTAAAATATCTATAGCTATTTACTACTTCTCCTCCTAGTTAAATAAGGTATCCTTCTTAAGTAAGTTAGTAAGTAGCTTTATAATAATAGAGTAGTGCTTTACCTAGGATCTATTAAGCTCGGAATTACGCCGCAGCCCCTTCGCAAAAAGACTATAACAAATTCACCTAGTTCGTAGGTATAATTCGGGAAATACTATATAGGTATTTTAACCTATACCCTCTACTAGTTAAGGAAAATAATATAGGAACCCTATATATTCCTACTACTTATAAATAAACCCTCGTATAAAGTCGGATACGCGCTACACCGGGGCTAATTATATTAGAGCTAAATAGGCTACTAAGGCTCTCGTAGCCTAGAAAAGCTACTATATAAGATAACTCCTTAACCTAAAAGGTCGACCTTCTAGCAAGGTGCTAAAGGTGCTATAAAAGCTACTATATAAGATAACTCCTTAACCTAAAAGGTCGACCTTCTAGTAAGATAAATGCTATTATATAAGAGGTAACTCCTTAACTAAAGAGGTCTTTCCTAAGAGGTTCTTATAGCTAGAAGCATAAGAAGCTCTGCTATAAGCAGGGCCTTATACCTCTCCATCTTCCTTATCCTTATCCTATACGAAGTCCTAGGCATACCTATAACCTACGATAAATCCTTAACTATATTAGTACTAGACCCTGTATATAAAAACGCTAAGCCCGCGCGAGGCACGCCCTTTAATACTAATAACGTATAAGAGCTTACTAGAGAGTTTAGTATTAATATAATTAATAAAGCCCGCTCCTTTTTTAACTATTCTATTATATATAGAGAGCGTATTATTAGTATAGCCCTTAAGACGGCTTTTATTAATACCCCTAGAGGGGATACTTACTATTATATTATAGCTAAGTAAGTAGACTTAGTAGTAGAAGCTAGGTAGGTTATTATATACCCTATAGAGTAGCCCTTCCTTAAGCAGGTCCTCTATACTATTAAGGTAGAGGTAGCCTAGGCCCCTTAGGGGTTAGTAAGTATAGCTTATGCTAACTGCTTTAATATAGAGAGAGTATTACTAACGATAGCATAGCTATAAAGATAGTAACGACTTCTAGCGGATGAACTAGTAATAGAGGCGGTATTAGTAGCGCGGGTAGTATATGAGAGGAAAAGTCGATAGTTTCGTAGTTTAAATAATCAAAAACCACGTTATTATCGATATAAAGTTAAAGATCGTGAGGCTATCTAGTATTATGATTACGTGACCGAAGGCTGTGTATTATTAGGAGGCGCGGAGTTAGAAGGTCTGTTGCACTTAAGCAGGTAAAATCACTATGCAGTGGCTAGAGGCCTAAGTATAGCTATAGTGAGGAAAGGATCACGTAACTAAAGGCTATATATTATAAGGATGCGCGGAGTTAGAAGGTCTATTGCACTTAAGCAAGTAAAATCACTATGCAGTAGCTAGAGGCTATATTATTGAGTTAATAAAGCCTTAATAAGCGCTATACCCAGATAATACTAAGGAAAAGAAAAAAGCTAAATAGTTACTATTAACTAAATAAATAGATATAAATAAAATTAATATACTTATTAAGCCCTAGCTAAGTTAAAATAAGTTTAAATACTTCTTAGCTAAGTTCTAGCTTATTACTCTATTTTAATCTCCTTCCTTATTATTCTTCTTAATAATAGAGGATCTTAAGATAAAGGGGTATAGGGCTAGTATTATTATTACTATTAAACCTAAGAAGTTTAAAATAACCTTAAGGACTTCTTATAAAGTAACATTCCTAGCTAATATAAAGCTAAGTAAAACCTTGTAAAAAGATAACCTCTATACCTATTTATGATTTAGCTAACCTAGTATTAATAAGGAGTAGAGCCAGGTATTAAGTTATATAGCTAGAGGCCCCTTACTTAGTTTAAAGGTAATAAATAATTCTACTATAGATATATTAAAGAGGTTTTTATTAGGAACCCGCTAGAGGGATCTATTATAATTACCCTTATCTTATAGCTAGTTAGCTAGTTATCTACTAGGGGATAGGTTTAGAGAAGCTAAAATATTATATCCAAATAGCTATAAGTAATTTAATTATAGATCAAAATACCTAGCTCGATTACATAAGGGTATAAAGTCCTTAGTTATTACTAGGTATATACTTATAAACTAAATAAGTATATAAAGCTAGTTAAGGTTAAAGCGAGACTTATTATAAGAGGAGATTAATAGCCTTATAATCTAAGGGATATATATATTATAATCCTAGCGGGGATATCCTTCAGGATCTTAATTATAGTAAGAAATCGATTTAATATAAACCTCTTATTATATAACGTAGTTAACGCCTTTATCTATACTAATCTTAATGAGGAAGTATATATAGAGATAGCACTAGGGTATTATAAGAATAGCTATATTCTAAAGCTATTTAAAGCCCTCTATAGACTTTGCTAATTACTATTACTATAGTAATAATACCTAGAAATAGGTCTTATAATATAGAGATTTAAGTAAGTAGCTAGTAAAAACTACTACTAGTATAATAATAAGATCCTATTCCTTTTCTATGTTAATAACTATATATATATATATATATATATATCCCCTATCTAAAGAGTTAAGAGCTAGAGTGCTAATCTATAAACTTTAACTATAATACTACCTTAAAGGTAATAAGGATATTTAGGAGTTTCTAGGGATCGAAGTTGTATAAAACTAACCTAACTATAAGCTATAGCTATTATAGTTATCCTTCTTCAAGAAACTATTAGAACTCCTTAATAATAAGCCCACGAGAGATTATAAAATCCTAATAGTGGGATGGGATAAGATAGACTTAGCTGCGCAGCTTTTAAAAAGCTCTCTTTGTGCACGGGCCTGTTATAGGAAGACTATAGAGTAGAGCATAGAGGAGAGGAGCGTAGTAAACTTTAGTATTATTTATATATTATTCCTATTAATACCTTAATAATCCTATATCTCGTTTTCTAGCGTTTTCTTAGTAAATCTATACTTAATTTAAATAATCTCTTTTAATTAGTTCTATAAATTACTTTATATATCTCTTAAGCTTACTTTTAATATTCTTACTTATTTATAAGTAGAGTTATATTATTTATTATCTATCTAGTTTCTACTAATTCTAGCCCTTTCTAATAGTACTTAGAGATAGATTCTTTTACTCTTTTTAATAGCTTTTATAGGCTTCTTAGAGAGTTAGGTACCTTTACTATATCTATATATCCCTGCAATTAATATATATATATATATAATTAATCTACTTTAAATATAATAATAGCATTAAAAATCTATAAATAAATAATAATAATAATATAATTAATAATAAATATGGTTTAGAAGAGAGGAAGATATTTATAAATCTATCTCAGTTCTAAGGGAATAGTAATAGCTATACTTTCTTATAGAATTAAGGTAGGAACGATATAGACCTTAAAATCCTCTCTTTCTCCCTTTCCTATACTATTAGTAGGTTCTAGTAAGTATATCCCTTTCCTTATCCCTTATATACTATTATAACTACTACTATTTAACTAGCAAGTTATAGCTAAGGTCGCTAAGATAGCTATATATAAGACTAATATAGTAATTAGTAGTCTTACTAAGCTAATAACTATAGCGAGATTAACTAGATTAGTAACTAGAGACTAATAAACCCCTTATTATCATAGCCCTGAGTACTAAGAGCGATATACTAACTTTTAAGAGATATTAATATAATAAAGCTAAAAGTTCTTCTAAAATAAGAGCGGTATTAGGAAGACCCTTTTATATTAAATAATAAGACTTAAAGTAAATCTATGAGAGCCTAGAGTAGTAAGATCGAGGTTATTAGACCTTTCCTATATTTATTTAGTTACTTAGTTTATATTATTTCCTTTTTTATTCTATTTAAAAAGAATTATAACTACTTATTTTATTCTTTTATTTATAGAATAATATAATAATAACTTTATTTTATTAACTAGAAGTCTTTATTACTTTAACTATATAATATTAATTTTAATATTTATAAACTTATAAGTATTATATCTTCTTTTTCCTTGGCTAATTTAGATACTAGATCCTCTTCTAATAAAGGGAAGTAGCCTAAAGAGAGGTTTATAAGAGCTTTATTTAATAAGATATAACTTTATATTATAGGATAGCTAGCTTTTAATAATAATATAAATAGATCTATAAATATTACCTTATAGATAGGAGTAATACCCTTAAGTACTCTATATTCTCCTAAACGGACTTATATTAATTAGGATATTATAGCCCTTATTAATCTCCTTATAAGACGCCTTTTTATTATAATAATAACTCCTTACTCTACTAGAGCACCTACGTTTATTAGTACTAATATCTCTAACTTTATTACTAACTATAAGAGCCTTTTAAAGCTGTAATATAAGACTAATAATAATATAAAAAATAAGGTCTATATATATAGCTCTAGTAACTACTAAGATATAGTAAAATCCTATATTAATAAAGCTAAGACTTAGAAAGAAGTGAAGGAAAAGCTTCTATATTAGTTTAGATTTATAAACCTAAAGTCTTAATAGGACCTTAATAAGGACTTTTAGAACCTAGTTATAGGATCTTATATAAAGGATAATAGCCCTTCCTAGGTTATAATATTAATTACTACTATTTAATAGCTTTAATAGAGAGAGATTTAATAAGGAGATCTTAAGCTTATTAATACTAAGCTTATTTATATTACTTATTACTACTTTTTTAAAAGAGCTATAAAGGCTATAGCTTAGAGTATTAGCTATTAGCCTACTAATGTTATTTTAAAGTAGTAGGTTATAATAGAGGATACTCTAATTAAATAATTTATTACTTATTTAGAACTTTAGTAGTTATCTAGCTTTATTAAGCCTAACTTAGTAATAATACTTTAAGTCTTTATAAAAAGAATTCTAATAAGATAGAACGCTAAAGCTAAGGAACTCTTTATAGCCTAGATTACTAGCTTAATTATTAACTCTCTTATAGAGAACTTTAGGATTTTGAATATTAATAAGGCTAATTATAAGATAGATATTTTAACCCTTATAAAGAGAGTTATTAGCTAAGGAGATAATGCTTTTAATTTAAAGACTATAGAAACTATTAAACCTTATAAATAATAATCTTAGGACTAGTTATAAACTTAATACTAAGAGTAATAGTACCTTTACCTATAAGCTAGATATAGAGATTATTTAAGAGGATACTAATAATACTAGGGATTTAGAAGAGGTAGAGTAAGAGGAGGCTATAGAGGCTTCTAGTAAAATAAGCTACTATAGTATATACCTTTCTAAGCTATAGGAACTTATTAGCTTTATAGCGCTATAAATTATATTATTATTAGCTATATTAAGTATCTTAAGGCTAGCTAGAATAGGGTTTACTATTATATATCTCCCTATGGCCTCTGGCTACTATATAGTGATTTTACCTGCTTAAGTGCAATAGACCTTCTAACTCCGCGCCTCCTAATAATATATAGCCTTTGGTTATATGATCCTTTCCTAACTATAGCTATACTTATATATACCTATTAATAGCCTCACGATCTTTAACTTTATATTAATAATAACGTAGTTTTTAATTATTTAATAGACTACGAAACTATCGACTTATCCTCTCGCGCACTACCCGCACTCCTAATACTACCTCTATTACCGCTTTATCCGCTAGTCCTTACTATCTTTATTATACTATCGTTAGTAACGCTCTCTCTATATTAAAGTAATTAGCATAAGCCGTACTTATTAATATTAAAGCCCTAAGGGGCCTAGGCTACCTCTACCTTAATAATATAGAGGACCTGCTCGAAGAAGGGCTACTCTATAGGGTATATAACGACCTACCTAGCTTTTAGTACTAAGTCTACTTACTTAGCTATAAGATAATAGCGAGTATCCCCTCTAGGGGTATTAATAAGAGCCCTCTTAAGCACTATATTAATAATATACTCTCTATATATAATAGAGTAGTTAAAGAAGGAGTAGTTTTCATTAATTATATTAATATTAAACTCTCTAGCAAGCTCTCGCGCGTTATTAGTATTAAAGGGCATGCCTCGCGCAGGCTTAGCGTTTTTATATATAAGGTCTAGTACTAATATAGTTAAAGACTTATTATAAGTTAGATAAAGATAAGGAAGAGGGAGAGGTATAAAGCCCTATTTATAGTAGAGCTTCTTATACTTCTAGCTATAAGAACCTCTTAGGCAAGACCTCTTTAGTTAAGGAGTTACCTCTTATATAGTAGTATTTATAGCACCTTTAGCACCTTACTAGAAGGTCGACCTTTTAGGTTAAGGAGTTATTTTATATAGTAGCTTTCGTAGCACCTTTAGCACCTTACTAGAAGGTCGACCTTTTAGGTTAAGGAGTTATCTTATATAGTGGCTTTGCTATAAGAGCCTTAGTAGACCGTTCGGCTCTAAGATAATTAGCCCCGGTGTAGCGCGCGTCTAACTTTATAATATTTAGAGGGTTTGCTTATAGGTAGTAGGAATATATAGGGTTCCTATATTATTTTCCTTAACTAGTAGAGGGTATAGGTTAAAATACTTATATAGTATTTCCTGAATTATGCCTATAAACTAGGTAAACTTGTTATAGTCTTTTTGCGAAGGGGCTGCGGCGTAATTCCGAACTTAATATATCTCCCTATTACTTTATTAGTACGCTAGATATAAGTACTAAGGTTAAGATAGGTATTATTAATAAAAGCTATAACTATAAGTTAACTAATAGCTAGATAAATCTAAAGTATATCCTAATTAATAAGGATACCTTTATATACTATATAGTTATTATAAGTAAGCTAATAGAGAAATAATAGCTAAAGCTTTTAGAGGGGGTTATAAGGGTTAATAAGTATACTAAAATACGCCCTAAACTATCTATTAGCTTTATAAATTTAATAAAAGATATTACTTAATTATATAACTTTATAGATATAATATTCTTTAGCTTTTAGCTAAAGAACTAGTATATTAACCTAATAGAAGATATCACTATAAGAAAAAGAGAGAAAACTAGAGGGTATTATATAAAGCCTTATAATACTTATTATTAATAGTTTTCCTAAATAGTAGACCTACTTATAATTTAAGACCCTCTTATTTAAATTACTTAGAGAGTTATAAAGCTATTAAATAATAAGAAAGAAGCTAAGGATATTATACTACTAAATACCCCTAAGAAATAAGTTAAGTAGCTAAAATATGATAAATAAAATAAGCTTTAGATTTAATATAGTAATTTATAAACTAGTTATGCTCTTACCCTTAAGCTATATAGTAAGAGAGTAAATAAGAAGGTAGCTATCCCTAAAGCCCTTTTTTATAAAGACTAGTATAATTAGAATAAAATATTTATAATACTACTAAAGCTATAATTAATAAGTATTAGAATAGATATAACTCAAAGGTATAAGACGTTTTTATTCCTATTAATATAACGCTTCTAGATTAATTTACTAAAATAGGAGCTAGTAATAAGGAGCTATAGGAATATATAGATTAATAAAATAAGAATAAGAACTATTCTAAAGGTTAAGTAACTTTAGTAGCTATTTCTATTAACTTATTAAAGTATTTATAACTAAGGCAATTTAATTTAACTATTATATAATTAATCCTATTTTTAAAATAAGTATTATAATAGAAAATTAGGATTCTATATTACTTCTACTACTAAGGCGTATTACTATTTTATATCTTATTACAACCTACTAATAGATTACTATTACCCTTTATAGCCTTATAGATATACTAATTAGGGGGATTATTAATAGTAGCTTAGCTAATAACCTTATTAGTAAAGGTTATATTAAGCGCCTAGGCTTAGAGAGTAATATAGTTAAGATAAATATAGGGATCTATAGGATTAGCAATAGAGAGCGGAGGACCTAATTCATAAGTATAATTATTAATAATATTTATATTAGTAGTAATTAGATTTAAGATATTAGCTTTTTTACTTTCCCTAAGAATACTTATAATAAGGACCTAGTATTAGGAGCTCCTTTTATCTTAACATCTTAAATAGTAACATATATAGAACTAGATTATTAGAGTCCTTTAGTCTAGGAATATTAAGATTAATATCTCGCTATTATTTTATATAAGGCCTCTGGCCACTGCATAGTGATTTTACCTGCTCAAGTATAACAGACCTTCTAACTCCGCGCCTCCTAATAATATATAGCCTTCGGTCACGTATAACTTTCCTAACTATAGCTACACTTATATGTGCCTATTAATAGCCTCACGATCTTTAACTTTATATTAATAATAACGTAGCTTTTAATTATTTAAACTATAAAACTATTAACTTATCCTCTTACGCACTACCTACCCTGCTAATACTGCCTCTATTACTGCTTCGTCCGCTAGAAGTTATTACTATTTTTATAGTCCTCTTGTTTAATCGGGTTAGCTAACGCCTTTATAGTAGCTATGCTATTATTAGTAACGCTCTCTCTATTTAGCGTAAGCTAAACTTACTAACGTTCTACTAATAGGCCTGGGCTGCCTAGGCTACCTCTATATTAGTCATTTAGAGGACTTGTTTAAAGAAGGGCTACTCTATAAGGTATATAATAACTTACTAAACTTCTACTACTAAGTTTACTTACTTAGCTCTAATATTAGTACGCCTTATAAAATCCCTTATAGGCGTATTAAGTTAGGCCCTTTTAAGGGCTATACTAATAATATACTCTCTATATATAGCAGAGTAGTTAATAAAGGAGCGGGTTTTATTAATTATATTAAGGCTAAACTCTCTAGTAATCCTGTCTATATTATTTATATTAAAAGGTATACCTCGCTTAAGCTTAGTATATTTATATATAGGGTTTAGTATTAATATAGTTAAGGGATAAGGATAAGGAAGAGGGAGAGGTATAAGGCCCTGCTTATAGAGCTTCTTATACTCCTAGCTATAAGAACCTCTTAGGAAAGACCTCTTTAGTTAAGGAGTTACCTCTTATATAATAGTATTTATAGCACCTTACTAGAAGGTTAACCTTTTAGGTTAAGGAGTTATCTTATATAGTAGCTTTTGTACCTCTCGTATAGTGGCGTTCGCAGCACCTTGCTAGAAGGTCGACCTTTTGGGTTAAGGAGTTATCTCATATAGTAGCTTTTACCTTGCTAGAAGGTTTAGCGAGGGCGTTACTACGAGAGCCTTAGTAGCCTATTTAGCTCCGATATAACTAGCCCTAGTATAGCGCGCGTCTAACTTTATATAGTAATATTTAGAGGGTTTGCTTATAAGTAGTAGGAATATATAGGGTTCCTATATTATTTCCTTAACTAGTAGAGGGTATAGGTTAAATACCTATATAGTCTTTCCTAAATTATACTTATAAACTAGGTGAATTTGTTATAGTCTTTTTGCAAAGGGGCTACGGCGTAATTCTAAACTTGATAGTAGCTTGTATAGTACTTTTAGTACCTTACTAGAGGGTCGACCTTTTAGGTTAAGGAGTTACTTTTTATAATAGCTTTCGTAGTACTTTACTAGAAAGTTTAGCGAGGGCGTTTCTAGGCTATAAGAGCCTTAGTAGCCCGTTTAGCCCTAATATAACCAGCCCTAGTATATAGCGCGTCCGACTTTATATAAGGGTTTACTTACGAGTAGTAGGAACGTATAGGGTTCTTATATTATTTTCCTTAACTAATAGAGAGTATAGGTTAAAATACCTATATAGTATTTCCCGAATTATACTTGCGAACTAGGTATATTTATTATAGTCTTTTTACAAAGGGGCTGCGGCGTAATTCCGAACTTAATTATCTTATATAAGGGATTTAACTACTCGCTTCTTAGAAAGTATTACTAAGGTAAACTACTTTATTTCTTCTTAATATTAATATACTCTTATATCTCCTATAGAGGAGGGGAAATAAAGGCTACTACTAATAAACCTAATATAATAATAAGCTTAAGCTTTATAGGAGATAATTAGTAGGTTAATAATACTAAGGATAAGGAAGAGCTAGATTCAATACTAGGGAGTATAAGGATATACTAGGATATTAAAGCAATTTAATAAGCTTTTAAAAGCTCTTATAACTTACTAGATAAAGTTAAGTAATAGAAAGGGCTAGAACTAATAGGAACTAGAAAGATAATAAATAATATAGCTCTACCTATAAATAAGTAAGAATATTAAAAGTAGGCTTAAAAGAAGCGTAAAATAATTCGCAGATCTAATTAAAAGAGATTATCTAAATTAGGCGCGGATTCCCTAAGAAAATACTAAAAAACGAGGTATAGGATTATTAAGGTACTAATTATAATAATATATATACTATCTTAAAGTCTACTACGCTCCTCTCCTCTACGCTCTACTCTATAGCCTTCTTATAATAAGCTTATATACTAAGGGGGCTTTTTTAAAAGCTATATAGCTAAGTCTATCTTATCCTATCCTAATTATCTCCTTAAGACTCTTTATAATATTATAGAGGGGAGTCTTAAAAGAAATAAAACTACTTTATAGAAATGGTAAATAAACTCTATTTATAGATTTTTTCTATTAATAATATCTTCTAAGCGGGCGATCTTATTATTAAGAAGGTCCCTTAGGTTTAACTACTTTCTATTATAGGTTATACCTTAATAATAGCCCTATTACTTCTTCCTCTTTATTATACTCCTTATCTTATTCTAATTCTTAATATAGCTAAAACTACCTACTCTATTATACTAAGCGTGAGAAGTTATAATAGTACGCTCCCTTAGGCGTATTCTATTCGATTTAATCCTATTAGTTAACCCTCTATTAGATATAATCTATATAACTATAATTTTATTTATTTAAAAGATAAGGTCGCTTAGGATATAATAATATATCTATAAGTATAATTCTTAGGCGTAGCTTAGTAGTTATACCGCGACTTCGTATTTATAAGACTTATAACTAAAGCTAGTATCTAAGGTATTTAAGCTTATTATCTAGTATTTTAGATAAAGTAGATCTAGATAATACTAATAATTTAGAAATAGGTTAAGAAATATATACTATAGGAGATAGTATAACGTTATTATTATTTCTAAAGTCTATTATATTACTATCTATAAGTAAAGGAGTAAGAGGGTATAGAGGGAAAAAAAGTACTTTCTTAAAATCTTCTTAGCTTAATAAGGTATCTTATAGAGCTATATTACTAGTAATAGTTATGTTATAGAACTCTGTAGTAATTATAGATATATATTAGCGAACTAAGTGGATCTTAGAGTTAGTAAATAATATATTATTACTCAAGGTTATATTACTAAAACGTAGTAATAGCAATCCTATAAGAATAACGAAGGTATATCTTAAAGAGTTCTATAATAATCTTGTAAGGTTTATATAAACCTTAACAAATAACTATAGTATATATAGTTATATACCTATATAATATCTCTTTAATAATACTTTAATAACTATAAAACATACAATAATAACTATAAAAGTATTTCCTTCATAGAATAAATACTTTAAAAATCTATATAAATTCTAATAATAGCAGTAACCTTATATATATATATTTATAATCCTTAACTTTATAGCTATCAATATATAGAAATTGCGCACGGACCACATAGTGATCTAAGCGCGATCTCTACTTAATAAGCTACTGCTTTGTAGTTACGTTTTAGAATATCTTAC
This sequence comes from Colletotrichum ledebouriae, assembly GCA_036785755.1. Taxonomy (NCBI): domain Eukaryota; kingdom Fungi; phylum Ascomycota; class Sordariomycetes; order Glomerellales; family Glomerellaceae; genus Colletotrichum; species Colletotrichum ledebouriae. Next base: position 14,621 of record JAVHLU010002785.1, read on the forward strand.
CCCTCACTTCGTGAGGGTAGGATTTGTAACTTAGAAATAATATTAATAATACTATCAATATTTAACGATTTCTTTATTAATTAGGTCTAGGAAAAATACCTCCTTATACTTAAATTTATCAGCCTTTATCACTATATTACTTAGCCTATTAATATCTATTATTTAGGCTATTTTACCGCCCCCTTTGCTACTTATATACCTATTGTTATAGGTTATAAGCCTAGCTTAAACCTTTTCGATAACCTTACGCCGAACTAGAAATACTAGGTAGACTAGTTTACTAGTTAAAAGATCGAAGCCTCCTACGAGAAGCTATTTAGAACCTATATCGATTCGATTATATTACTATCGATACCTCTATTACTACGAAACGAGATAATACTACAGCAAAACTATTCGACCTTGCTCCCCCTCATTATATCTTCGAGTTATGCCTAAGCCTACATAAGTCTAGGTTTATCTATATCCATACTGCTTCACGATCGAGGCCTAATATAGGCTATATACCGTCAGTTATCCCAACTATAGCTATTCAGAACCTATATCGATTCGATTATACTACTATCGATACCTCTATTACTACGAAACGAGACAATATTGCAGCAAAACTATTCGGCCTTGCTCCCCCTTATTATATCTTCGAGTTATCCCTAAGCCTATATAAGTCTTAGTTTATCTATATCCATACTACTTCACGATCGAGGCCTAATATACACTATATACCGCCGGTTATTCTAACTATTGAAGGGTCTACTACTACTTAACTTCAAGACCCTGAAAGAGGAATAAAAGAGGAGGAATAATAACGAGTTAAACCTATAACCTCTGGGTTTTAACTATATATATATATAACAAAGCTATAGTTAATACTACTAAGCTATATAACTATCTTATC